>JAUPTC010001241.1:0-26743 GCA_030762895.1 Sophora flavescens
AGGAGGACCGCTTTTTCTCAATCATCAAGATCATCATCATCATCACCACCCTTCACTTTGTATAAATGATAGCCCACATTCGGGACAATTGTGATTGTCTTCATGAACATGATTGTATAATATGCAATCATTGGGGCATGCGTGTGTCTTTAACATACTCCGTACCCGCCGGACACAATACCTTCTTGGCCCCTCATGAATTCACAGTCCCAGGCAATGTGTTGTCCTCCGGAAGGCTCAGAATCTTTCCAACACTTCAAGCAATTCGTGAAGCTTTTATCGGTCTGATCAGCCTCTGGCTCAACTAGTTTTATAACTAGTAAGACTGATAATTTTATTCGAGTTAATCTCCTTCGTCCAAATTTGGATGTAATTTTCCTCAGCTTAACATTTTGAGTCTCTATTAATTTTAGGGTATTTTTAGTTGGTTTTGAGGTCAAATAAAGCATTTCTTTATTTATTTCTTGTTTTCAGGTTAATAAGAGAAAAACAATTATGGTAATATTCACTTACGAGAGGCTACTCGCCTCGCAGTTCACGGCAGTGAGGCGGCCCAGTAGTCACCTCTCTGTCTCGCCTCGCGAATCATCGTCTCGCCTCGTGCCTAAAGGCTTTGGCCCGTGCCGAGAAAATGTCATCCTCTCTGTCTCGCCTCACGAATCACCGCCTACTTTCACTTGAAAATCAAGCTCTTGAATATCTATTCATAAGATTCGCCTCGGGAATCGAGGTCTACCAAGCCGGCGCGGAACAGGAATCTCTATAAATTCTTTGTTTTAGGGCTGATTGAAAGAAGGGACCTTTAGACCTAATTTTTCCATTGTGACTGTGGGTAGTTTTCTATGTTTTGTGTTGCATTTTTATGGAGAACTAATTCCTTGGATTAATCTCTTGTGTCGGTTTAAGCACTTGCGGAGTTCTATAATTTCCCACGTTTGATTTGTATCACTTCCGATACTATGCTATATGTTACGTTTGCTTAATTCGGGATTGTATAGAATTAGTATTGATTTATTTCGATGATTCTATGTTCCTATACCTAATAACAATCCAAGAGTCCTTGTGAGGCGATACTCGAGTTGTCGCGCCACTAACTACTGCTTTTTCGATCACTTGCTTTTTTGGCAGGTGTCACGGCAGTGAATCCCGGAGAATTGGCGTGGTGCCGGGGACTCTTATTATTTTCAGTTTTCTTTTTAGTTTTCTGCTGAATCAGTTCTGGCTACTAGTGCGGTTGTTCTGAATTGTTTGATTTGGATCCTGAAATTGAGAGAGAATTTTGCACATGCGCTTCATTAGAGCAATTGTTGCTTCGGATTCATGACGGTGTGGTTCGATTACGCACTTGTTTTGATAACGCGGCTGATCAAGAACATTGAGACGGCTAAGCTGCTCCTGATGTTAATTATAATGGTTTTGTGTATTGAGTATGATGATATTTGTTGCTCCTTTTGAATTGAAATGCGGTTTAATACACTTGTTGCCCAAGGTTTAGTGGTCTTGCGGTGAGGATCACATAAACATCTGAAGGGAGTCCAGGTTGTTTGCTCTACACCTTTGAGACCTGAAGAATATGAGGAAGATCATCAGGTAAAGAGGCCTTCCCATTCTCACTTCAAGGTGCTAGTTTTAAGGATTGGTTGTACTATCTTGAATAAAATTTACAACCCGGGATGATTTGAAGAAGTCTTCCTAGAGAAGATCCCCACTGCCTCCAGAAATGCATCAATGAGTAAAGAGATATGTGGCATTAGACGAGCAGTCGAATCATTGGTAGAATCTCTTGGAGAGATTTAAAAGTCTAGTGTCAGATTGTCCACACCGCAATTCCGAGAAATTTGCTTTATTCAAAGTCTTTTATGTAGGGGATTCTGCTGATGGATAAAAACATTTTCGATCGTCGCTAGTGGAGACTGTTGATAAGACTCAATTTCTGTAAGCATTGATTGAGACATGTCACTCAACTCCCAAGATCACAGTAAACATTTCACAAAACAAGGTGTGAATGAGATCCATGGTTCTTCTTCCAACAAAGCCATGAGACACTTGATTTGTGCCACTTGTCTGTGAAACGATTTAGCGTGGATAAAAGTTCAAACAGAGGTGTGTGGTATACTATTTCTCACAACACCGACCATGCATGCCCCATTGGGGGATGAGTACGGTCAGCGATTTACTTCAGCATATGCAGCCAATCTTTACAATCAAGGCAACAATGAACGGTACAACATTCACGACCTTTCCAATAAGTACCACCCCAACGAGAACCATCCAAACCATCGGTGAGGAAACTCAATCACACAAATAAGAACGCACCAATGTTACCCCTGGCACCACCACACTTCTCCCAGTGACCACCTCTGCATTCGGACCTTCCTTAGAGGACACGGTCAAGCAAATGGCTACAAACATCTCAGTTTAAAGACGAATTGACATAGTATTCATACTTTGGATACGTATGGACATTTCAGCTGAACGGATGCTAGTATTCATACTTGACATACGTATGGGCAATGAAAAGATACTAGTATTCATACTTTGCGTATTACGGATTGGACAATTTTGCCACTTCGATGAATGCCATGCGGCAAGATCAAGGATCGAACCAACTACCCGTATAAACAGTGGTGAATCCTAATGCCCAAATCCTAATGTGAGTGCAATTTCTTTGAGATCCGTGAAAGTTGTAGATGCACTTTCGAAAAGATAAAGAACATTGAGGTAACACCAACCTTCTGTTGTTGAGGCTAAAAAAGAGTATGTGCCACCAATTCCTTCCCACAAAGAGTGCTGAAAATAAAAAGATTGATGGGGAAGACAAAGAGAGAGAGACTGGATGTGTTTAGAAAAGTAGCGGTAAACATTCCGCTCTTGATGTGATTAAGGTGTTCCGAGATATGCAAGTTTCAAGGATTTGTGCACACACAAGAGGAGGTTAAAGGAAATGAGAGAGTCAATTTGGGGCAAAATGTTTCAGCCTCTCATTCAACCTAAGCATGCACCCGAGAAGCTACCTGCCTCGGTCCTCACTGTGCAATGCCACTAAATGCAAGGATCCCGGGAACTTTTGCTATTCCATGCACCATTGGGGATACTAATCAGACAATTGCATGTTGGATTTAGAGCTTCCATTAATGTCATGCCTACTTCTATTTTCAACAATCTTGATCTTGGTCCTTTGGAGCATACAGTCTTACTATTCGCTTGGCAAATAGGACAAATGCTCACCCCATTGGAGTAGTAGAAGATGTGCTTGTTCAAGTTGATGACTTGATTTTCCCCGCTGATTTTTACATCCTGGTCATGGCAGAGAAACGAATCTCAAGTAGATCACCAATCATTCTGGGCAGATCGTCATGAAGACGGCAAAAACAAAGATTGATGTTGATCTATGGAACCATGTCCATGGAATTTGGTGACATTGTTGCTAAAAATCCAACATTTTCGATGCTCTGAAGCATCCCCCCGGAAGAGCATTATGTTTTTCAAATGGAGTTGCTCTTCAAATTGTTGATGAAACTTATGATGATTTGGTTGCAGCCACTGATTTCCGTTTGTTTCTAGTTTTGACGATGTCTACTCATGTGTCGATTGTACTCACACCGACCCTTGTTCTGCTTTTGTCTGAGATTGATGTCGCCAGCAGGTAACAAAGGCAAATGAAGATATTTATTCAAATGAAAGTTCTTGACAAGAGACGCCTCAAAACATACCATCTATTGAGCACCACCTTCCTGGAGCTTAAGCCACTTCCCGAAAAATCAAATATGCTTACTTGGGAGAGGAATGAAAAGCTTCCTAGTTATAATTTCCTCTAACCTTGATTCCCGATCAAGAAACTAAGCTCTTGGAGGTTTTGGGGAGGAAGCATAAGAAGGCAACTGGGTGGACCTTGGCCGACATCCAGTATTAGCCCATCCAAGTGTATGCATAGGATTAGTGCGGAGGATGGGGCTAAAACAGCTTAGGCAGCCCCAAAGCGGCTCAATCCCTTGATTCTTGATGTTGTGAAGAAGGAGGTGACAAAACTCTTGCATGCGGTATCATATAATCTATCTCTCTGACAAGAATTGGGTGAGCCCAAAGGCAAGTGGTACCTAAGAAATCTAGACTCACAGTGGTAAAAATTGAAAACAATGAACTTGTCCCCACTAGAGTCCAGAATAGCTGGAGAGTTTGCATTGATTACAGGAGATTGAACCAGGCCACTAGAAAGGATCACTTCCCTTTGTCGTTCATTGATCAGATGCTTGAACGGCTAGCAGGTAAATCACATTACTGTTTTCTGGATGGTTTTTCAGGTTACTTTCAGATCCACATTGCACCAGAGGATCAGGAAAAAACTACTTTCACATGCCCTTTCGGCACTTTTGCTTACAGGAGGATGCCATTTGGTCTTTGCAATGCTCCTGGCACATTCCAGATATGCATGATTAGTATCTTTGCTGAATATATTGAGAATTACATGGAAGTGTTTATGGATGATTTCACTGTTTATGGTTCCTCATTTGATGCATGCTTGCATAGTTTGAATATGGTTTTGGAAAGATGCATTGAAACTGATCTTGTTTTGAATTATGAAAAATGCCATTTTATGGTTGAACAGGGGATTGTTTTGGGGCATATTATTTCTGAAAAGGGTATTTCAGTAGATCCTGCTAAAATTGAGGTGATTTCTACACTGCCTTACCCATCTTGCGTTCGCGAGATTCGCTCTTTTCTTGGTCATGCAGGTTTTTACAGGCGCTTCATAAAGGATTTCAGCAAGATAGCCCTTCCTCTGTCCAACCTGCTAAAGAATGATGACATTTTCAACTTTGATGACAACTGCAAAAAGGCATTTGATTTCTTGAAGAAAGCCTTGACCTCCACCCCCATCATCCAGCCTCCTGACTGGACCCTCCCTTTTGAGCTTATGTGTGATGCCTCTAACTATGCCGTGGGGGCGGTCCTTGTACAAAGGGTGGGCAAGGCTGCCCATGTGATTTACTATGCTTCTAGAACTTTAGTTGCTGCAAGGCTAATTACACCACTACTGAAAAGGAACTTCTAGCTATTGTTTTTGCTCTTGATAAATTCAGATCATATTTGCTAGGTTCCAAGGTTGTTGTTTTCACTGGCCATGCAGCTCTAAAGTACTTGTTGAAGAAACCAGAAGCAAAACCGAGATTGATTCGGTGGATGTTGTTGCTCCAAGAGTTTAATGTGGAGATAAAAGACAAGAGTGGAGTTGAGAATTTAGTGGCTGATCACTTGAGCAAAATAGAGAGGGATGAAGATCCTTCCCCCATTCAAGATGACTTTCCTGATAAGCAGCTTTTACAGTTACATGGGGTAAGCCCTTGGTTTACTGATATTGTTAACTATCTTGTTGCTGGTGTTTTTCCGACAGGTGCAACTAGGTCACAAATTCACAAACTCAAGAGTGATGCCAAATATTATGTTTGGGATGATCCATATCTTTGGAAATTTGGCGGTGATCGTGCAACTAGGAGATGTGTCCCCGACTATGAGATTGAATCTATTCTCGCATTTTTCTCATGCTTCTCAAGTAGGGGGACACTTTGGGCCTCAAAGGACTGCAAGAAAATCCTGGACTCGGGTTTTTATTGGCCCACCATTTTTAGAGATGCTTATGAGGTTTACCGGACTTGTAAAGAGCGTGAGACAAAGAGGTACAACCATCGCTCGTAAGAGTGAAATGCCTCAAGCAACCTATGTTCCTCGTGAGTTGTTTGATGTGTGGGAATTGACTTTATGGGTCATTTCCCGCATCTTTTGGTTTCTCTATATTTTACTTGGCTGTTGACTATGTTTCAAAGTGGGTGGAAGCTATCCCCACTAGGACTAATGATTCTAGAGTTGTTGCAAACTTTGTCGTGTCCAATATCTTTTGCAGTGTTCGAATACCTCGTGCTATCATAAGTGACCAAGGTCACTACTGCAACCGTACCATGGAAGCCTTACTCCAAAAGTATGGGGTTGTGCACAGTGGTCTCTACTGCATACCATCCCCAAACTAATGGGCAGGCCGAGATCTCAAACAGAGAAATCAAACAGATGTTAGAGAAAGTGGTGCAGCTAAATAGGAAGGACTGAGTGCTGCCCGGAAGACGCGACTTTGGGCTCAAAGAACAGATTTCAAGAAACCAATAGGGATGTCTCCCTATAGACTTGTTTTCCAGTAAGGCAAGCCATCGTCCCGTAGAGATTGAGCACCATGCTTATTAGGCGGTCAAAAGTCAGTAATTTGGAATTGCAAAAAGCAAGAATTGAAAGGAAACTCCAATTACAAAGAGGTTGAAGAGCTTAGGCTAGAAGCCTATGAAAGCTCTCGAATTTATAAAGAGAAAACTAAGCACTTCCATTATAGGATGATTTCTAGGAAGGAATTCTCTGTGGGCCAACAAGTTTTATTGTTTAACTCCTGCCTGAAAGTGATGGCTGGGAAACTTCGATCCAAGTGGATTGGCTCATTTATTATTACTAATATTTTCCCTCATGGTGCAGTAGAAATAAAAAGTGCAGGTAGCAACAAGGTCTTTAAGGTAAATGGGCAGCGCTTGAAGCTATTCCATGAGAGCTCGGTGCCTGAAGATGCTACTGTTGAAGAGCTCTCCTTGGGAGAGCCCACCTACACTACAACTTAATCAGGGAGCACCTTCTCCTTTCCCTCACTCTTATTTTATATCTATGTTCTTTCATTGAGGACAATGTATGTTTTAAGCGTGGGGGAGGGAACCACTTGTTTTGTTTTTGTCTCCTTGTTTGTGTTGCTTTGAGTCGTTTGTGTGCGAGTCTTGTGTCGGTGAGCTTGAATATATTTTATTAATTTTTGCATAGATTGATTGCAAGATACATGTTGACTATTGATGATTTCCCCCTAGGTTTTGAAAATTGAAAATTGATCCCCATGCGAAAAATTGAAAAATTGAACTTTGAGATATTTCGTTATGATTGCATGATTTATGATAAATTTGGGGTGAAGGGGTGCACACACTAGGGATAGAATCTCGGTCAAACAATTTGCGAAAAATATCCAGGTGAGGAATTTGATCCCCCAACATGTTTTTAATTGTGTGAATCACTTTAAAGTTGCACTTTCCCTCGGATTTGCTTGAATCTCTTCATGGTTTGCATGTTTATGTGCCGCATAAAATGATTTAGGCAATTTTCTTTGAATTGGCTACTTGGCCTAAAAAGAACCATCCCCGATGCATGTTCACTAGTTAGCCACATTGAGCCCAATAAGCCTATTGCTTCTTGATGACCTTATGTTATAAGCCAAAAACTGGAAAAACCATGTAAACCCGATCTTAGGACTAGGAGATCATGGGAGCTTAGCAAGAGAATGGTTGCAAGAAACTAAGTTTGGGGTGGCTACAAGGTTTGATATGTCATTCTGGGTTGAGAAAAATAAAAAAAAAATAAAGGTTGGAGCCAAAGGCAAAAAGAAAGAAAAAGAAGAACAAAAATGTCAAAAAAGGGTATTAGAAGAAAAAGGTTGTAGCCACCCAAAGCAACAAGAAAAATGGAAAAAGGAATTTGAGTGGAATTTCAATGTGTCAAAATGTTTCATGCTCTCTTAATTCCTAGGGATGTAAGCCTAGTACCTTTGAATATCCTACCTTTGGCCGGGCCCCATTACAACCTTTAAAAGACCTTCTGATGTTGCATTCATGTTTTCGTGGGAACTATTTTGAGATGAAAATCAAATCCATGGGAAGTGCTCTCGAAATGTGAAATTGAGTGAAAAGTTGATAGCCTAGACAAATTGAGCGAATGAGTAAAATATTAAATGCCCTTGTGAGGAAGGCAATTGTTTGAAATTGGTAATCTCCTTTTTGTGTGTAACTTGGATCCTCAACTCAGATTTTTGATTGCATGAATGATGGAATTCTCAATTGTTTAAAGTAAATGAATGTGGGGATTACATTGTTGCAAGGGGGGAACATTGAAGAAAAAAATTTGTTTTGTTGAAATTGCATGAAATTTGTGCGAATTCGATTGAATCCTTTAAGCTTGCCAAGTGTGAGTCTTTTTGAGTTTTAGTTTGCTTGGGGACAAGAAAAGTTTAAGTTTCGGTATTTTGATCAGCCTCTGCTCGACTAGTTTTATAACTAGTAAGACCGTGGTTTTATTCGAGTTTAATCTCGTTTCGCCAAATTTGGATGTAATTGTCCTCAAGCAACATTTTTGAGTCTCTTAAGTAATTTTAGGGTATTTTAGTTGGTTTTGAGTCAAATAAAGCATTTACTGCTGTTTCTTGTTTTCAGGTTAATAAGAAAATCAATTCTGGGAATATTCACCCTGCGAGAGGCTACTCGCCTCGCGAGCCTGCAGACCAGCATGAGCAGCAACAGTCATCCTCTCTCTCTCGCCATGCGAATCACCGTCTCTCCTCGCGAGCCTGAAGGCCTGACTGTGCCAGAAATGACATCCTCTCTGTCTCGCCTTGCGAGAAATCCAAACGCTGAAGATCTATTCATAAGATTCATCTCGCGAATCAAGTCTCGCCCCGCGAGCGCGCGGAACCCAGAATCTCTATAAATTGTTGTTTTAGGGCAAATTGAAAGAGGGACCTTTAGACCTAATTTTTCCATTGACGGCTGTGAATTAGTTTGTGTTTTGTGTTGCATTTTTTATGGAGAACTAATTCCCTTGGATTAATCTGCTGTAATTGGTTTCCGCCGCACTTGAGGTTCTATAATTCCCATTTGATTTGGTTCTCCCTTTCAATACTATGCTATATGTTCTATTTGCTTAATTCAGGATTGTATAGAATTAGTATTGATTTATTTCGATGATTCTATGCTCCTATACCTAATCGCGTTTGCTTAATTCGCGTGTGTTCAATCGTGTTTGCTTAATTCACGAGTGCTTCACCCTGTTTGCTTAATTCGGGAATTAGGAACATACATCTCGTAGTGCCAATTTCGCTTGTTAATTGTTGCTACAATCGAAAAGGGATTAGAATCCGCTTAGGGCTTGGAATTTATATGAATAAATGATAGTGGGAAACCGAGAAACAGAGATTAATCGCTTTTACTTATTGATAATCACTTGTTTGCATTGCTTTCTTTTAATTGAATCATTCAATCTCACCCCCCCCCCCCCCACCCCCCAAACGGATTTTAAGCTTAATAACAATCCAAGAGTCCTTGTGAGACGATACTCGAGTTGTCGCGCCCTAACTACACTTTTTCCAATCACTCGCTTTTTGACCCGTGTGCGGCAATGGATCAAAATTCCAACCATTCTCGCCTTCACACAAACAAATTTTAGCATCGCTGACAACCGTGTATGAGTAGTACACCCTGGATATAAAGGCTTATTCGCATCACCACACAACCTATCATACACGTGAGCTCGATGAAAAGATTCTTGTCCAATATCACGGATCATGCCCTCTACTCGATCATCCTCCATATCAATGTCAACGTCCTCACTTTAGGAGACACTTGCCGTACTACTCAACAACACATCACCATGCCATATCCATCTTGTATAACTCAAGAAAATCCCTTCACAAATCAAATGAGTACGTATATCCTTCACCGTACATTTCCTCGTATTCAAACACTTGACACAAGGACAACAGAACATTCCAATACTATTAGGAACATTCCTTTGAGCAAATTCTATAAATTCTCCCACCCCCTTCAAATACTCAAAGACTAGTGCGTTTACAAACCATCCAACTACGATCCATAACTAGATATGTTCGTAGATATACAAAACATATATCCAATATAAGGACAATACGGGAGATTGAAAACTAGTTTTTGAAGATTGGCAAGCAATGGTCACGGCCTGGCAGTGATGTCCATCACGGCGGTAACATGCCAACTGAACCAGACCCTCACAGGCAGAACTGATCACGGCCTAGTCGTGATGAGAATCACGGCCGTGACAGACCAACCAGCAGAGCAACATACACTCAAAACCCAAAATAGAGACATTCCAAACAACTCAAACTAACAATTTCAAGTTTCAACTACTGAGACTACAGTTTCAACATACACTCAAAACCAGAAATAAAAAAAGGTGCCCTAAAGACTCACCATAAATAGGTGCTCGCATGGTGGTGGGGAGGGGAGCTCGAGTGATGGCCAACGTTCGATGTGGTTACTGAGAGCAGAGGGACAAGGAGAGTTAGTGCGCGGGAAGGGGTAAAAGAGAGATGTCAAGTTATTGCAAAGAATGAGCGGGAAAGACAGAGTTAGGGGGTTAAGAGTGTACCTCATGGTGGTGGCGAAGAAGCCCTCGCGGTGGTTGCGGTGGAGATGAGCTCGCGATTAGGGCAGAATGAGAGTGAGAGTGAGAGTTGAGAGTGAGAGTGAGCGTGATGAAAAGAGAGAAGAACAGAGACGTACAGAGCGAAGTGTAGAAGGCGCACGGTTGTAAATGTTATAATCAAAAACCAAAAATAAAACAACATTTTACGTTAGTTGTCTTAAAAACCTGACGTTAAAAGCCATTTTTTAACGTCAGTTGTATTAAACAAATGGCGTTAAATATTAATAATTTTATTTAAAAACACTTTTAACGTCAGTTGTTGAATACAACTTTCGTTAAAAGTGTTCTGGAAAAATCATTCCTTTGACTACTGTGCTACTTACCCATGACTATTGTGCCTTACCCATGCACATTGTAACCTAATCCTCGTAATGAGCATTAAGTGTATAGATCAGTTTTCAAGAAAATCAGCTAGTCTCTCTTCTCTATATAAAGTATCATTCTTCTGTATCAGTCTATAATACAGCCTCTTCTTTTCCTCTATATTTCGTATTTTCTATTCCTTCACAAAATGGCTCTGAGACTTTTGTTATCTCTTCCTATACCTAGACTTAAAGGTCTCTGTCGTAATGGTCAAAAAACTTTTGAGGTTGAGTAAATTATGTAACATGGATGGTAAAGTTGAGTAAATTACGTAATGTGATTCCCTCACTTTATTTCATCTCAGTCATCCCTTTCACTCTGCTTTGACTGCCAGTGACTGGCTTCAAGATGATGCATCAAGGAAATCCAGTGAAGGAGGTGATGCAAAGATCCCTTTCACTTTGCTTTCGCTGCTAGATGCATCCATTAATTGGAGTTTCTGAGGACAGGACTAAGAAGAATAAATGATGTTGAAGCAGAAACTTTTTTATATTTTAGGGCTATGTTGCAGAAATTTTTTATCTTTTAATCATGTAATTGTAACTTATGAATCGCTTCAATGAGATACGATTTGATTATACATATATAACTTGTTTTATGTTAAGTGTTTATTTATTTTAATTTGCACAAGAATTTGTTTACTTATTCAAGCTAATTAATTAAGATTAAAAATAAACTTTTTTAAAAAAAAGTTTAGAAATAAACTGCACTATATATATGGATTGACCTGTGTTACGAGTGACAACAGGGCATTACAGATAGAGATATAGTATTATTTACGTCAGTTATTTATTTAACTGAAGTAAAAATCACACTTTTAACGTCAGTTGTATAAACCACTGACGTTAAAAATAAATATTTTTTATTTTAAAAACACTTTTAACGTTAGTTGTTGCCGACAACTGACGTTAAAAGTGTATAAGTTTCTGCAAACACATTCATTCCTTTGACTACTGTGCTACTTACCCATGCACTTTGTGACACCCTAAACTCGGGTCATCACATGGTTACCCGTTTGCAGAAATAAAACTTAATTTGCTGGTTACTTTCGGAAAATAATGTTTTCTCAACGTTCATATTTTCAAAATATGGTGATAAAATTTTTTCTTTTAACTTCACAACTATATAAATCTTACAACTATACTGCCTCATATATTTTCATACCTAAATCAACATCAGTTTTATCTTCAAAACATAATAGAACCTAAGCTGGTCGTAACTAACAGACACTACCACCAACCTGAGCAAAGACAACAAGCTTCCAACTAAATGACCCTCTTCTTCGTGTAGGGATCATACCCCTTTACGTCTTTGAGATGTGTTGTAAGGGTGAGACACCAATATACGGATTTATCACCATAACTAAATGCGCAACACAAAAGAAGGCACATACACATATACATAAACATCTCAATTATAGCATACAGTTTATCAGTGGGTTTCACACCCCAAACATCAACATTGCACGCATGAATACAGGCCCACAGCCAGAATACAGGCACGCAGCCGTAACTATGCATGAATACAGGCCCACGGCGAGAACACGGGCACGCAGCCGGAACTATGCATGAATACAGGCCCACGGCGAGAACACAGCACGCGGAGTAACTATGCATGAATACAGGCCCACAGCCAGAACACAGGCACGTCTGCCAATGCATGCAAAACACTTTTGTTTCATTCTTTTCTTTGTGTTCAATCTTTCTTTGCCGAAGCTCAAAATGGCTTACGACCTACATAGTTTTAAAACACCCTTAAAACTTTTATTACAACACAGGACCTCCACGATCAGGAGTGCTCATTCACGACACCTATCGACCGATGCACCGTCGCCGAGGTTCGTGCTAATAGAAAACATCTTCAATGTTCCAACACAGTATACCTCATGTATACAATATAGGCCCTCAAAGTCCAAATGACTGAGTCCATCACAACACAGAACATTAGTATCCCGACGTCTCGGTTACTAAGTCCAACTGTACTTTCAACACGGTTAAATCAACTTTTGATTTTTGGAAATTCTTTTCCAAGGTAGAAATTCATTATAAAATCCTTAAATAATAACACTTAATTTTTCACAAATCAATGAGTCACTTGAGATTTAATTTCCTCAAAATAGGTGATAAGCCTCTGGCTCATCTAGTTTTATGGCTAGTATGACCAGGGTTTTGTGCAAATTATATCCTATTTTCACCCAACTTAGATTAGATTGTCCTCAAGCAAGGTTTTGAGTCTCTAGAGTAGTTTTAGGTTAATTTAGCTAGATTTGAGTTAAATAATACACTTATAATTATTTCTTTGTTTTCAGGTTAAGTGAAAGACAAGAGAATAAGGAAACAGGGGGTTCGCCCCGCGAATGCTTACTCGCCACGCGACCCCGAAGCCTGACTGTTCCAAAAAAATGCAAGGTCTCTGCTTCGCCTCGCGAAGAAGGTATCACCCCGCGAGTGTTGCAACCCTGAAAAGTCAGAGACGATCACGGCTTGCCCGTGTTGAAGGTCACGGCCGTAGCAGTTTTGAAGTTGAAGAGTCTTCCTCGCGAAGGTGTGTTCGCCTCGCGAGAATACCAAAGGTTGCAGACTGTTTGCAGGATTCGCGTCGCGAGAGAGGCTTCGCCTCGCGAATAAGCTTTATTTCTGACTTGTATAAATTGATGTTCTGAACAGTTTAGAGAGACTTTTGCTTCTCCATTTTTCTGTTTTATATTTTTCTCTGGTGATTTCGTTTTTGTCATGGAGAACTAAGTTCTAGGATTAGTCTACTGTATGAGAATTCTATATACTTGAGGTTTTGTAAATCCCTATTTTAATTGCTTTTCCCTTTTCAATACCATATTATACATTTCTGTTTGTTATTTCAGGAGTGTGTAGTATTGTATTGATTTGTTTCCGATGATGTTATTTTCCTATACTTAATCGCGTTTGTTATTTCGCGTGTGTTCATTCATGTTCGTTTGTTCATGAGAGCTTAACCCCGTTTGTTATTTCGGGAATAGGAACTTGCATCCATAGTAGCAATTACGTTGTTAGTTGTTCTTGTCGAATCGAAAGGGGATTAGAATCGCTTAGGGCTTGGGATTACATTAACCAAGGATAGTTGGGAATTCTTGATGAGAGATTAATCGTTGTTTGCTAATTGATAATCTATTTTAAACTGCCATGTTTTTAATTGCTCTGTTTTGCTTGTTTCTTATTTGCACTCCAATCCAACCCCCCCCCCCCAAAAAAAAACTGATTTTTGTGGAAGATAACACTTTCAGAGTCCTTGAGAGACGACATCCGAGTTTTTGCCCTAAACTATAGTTTTAAACCCGCTCGTCCTTTTTGGCGTGTGCGCGACAGCGCGACCAAAAATTGGCGCCGTTGTCGGAGACTCTGAGTTGTTATTTTTCGCAATTTGTTTTTATTTTCTTTTCTTTTCTTTCTTTTATTTTGTTTTGTTTTGAATTGGTCTGGCTACTAGGTCTCATTGCCCTGAACTGTGTGAATTTGACCCGGAAATTGAAAGAACACTGCACACACTCCGTAGGGAATTTCGGGCTAGCACTAGTAGTGATTCCAATTTTAAAACTGTTTTTGAAAACATGGGAGACCAGAGGACATTAAGACAGCTTGCTGCCCCTGATGTCAACTATAATGGATTGTGTATTTCATATCCTGGTGCTGACACTCCTTTTGAACTGAAATCTGGCTTTATTCACTTGTTGCCCAAGTTTAATGGTCTTGCAGGTGAGGATCCACACAAGCACTTGAAGGAATTCCAAGTTGTATGCTCCACAACCTCGAGATCAGAGGGAGTCACTGAGGATAGTATCAAGCTGAAGGCTTTTCCGTTTTCACTCCAGGGAGCTGCAAAGGATTGGCTATTGTATCTCGAGCCCAACTCCATCACCACTTGGAATGATTTGAAGAGGGTGTTCCTAGAAAGATATTTTCCTGCTTCAAGAGCTGCTTCAATAAGGAAAGAGATATGTGGCATCAGGCAAGGGAATGAGTCACTAGCTGAATACTGGGAAAGGTTCAAGCATTTGGTATCCAGTTGCCCCCAGCATCAAATTTCTGAACAACTCCTGATCCAGTACTTTTATGAAGGATTGCAGTCGATGGATAGGAATCTTTTGGATGCTGCTAGTGGGGGGGCATTAGTTGATAAGACCCCAACTGCTGCCAAGCAACTCATTGAGAACATGTCATTGAATTCCCAGCAGTTCACTACCAGAAGAAATTCAGTTGAAACAAGAGGTGTGCATGAGATTCATAGGTCATCTTCCAACCAGGCCGCCATTGAAAATAGATTGGATGAGCTGACTTCTTTTGTAAGGCAATTGGCAATAGACAGAGTTCAGCCTGCACGGTTGTGTAGCATCTGCAATTCACCTGAGCACCCACATGATGCATGCCCTATCCAGAGAGAAGAGTTTGTCAGTGAAGTGTCTCAAGCCTTTGCAGTCCATCCGTATAATCAAGGCAATAACCATAACAGGTACAACACTCCAGACCTCTCAACAAATAGGTACCATCCCAGTTGGAGTAATCATCCTAATCTGCGGTATAGGAACTCATCCCAACAACAACCAATGGCACATCAGAATCCTCCAGTGACCACTTCTGCACCTTCTGGACCATCATTAGAAGATTTGGTAAAGCAAATGGCTGCATCTAGTATACGATTCCAAAGAATGATGACAGATGCTAGCATTCAAGATTTGAGGACACAGATTGGACAACTGGCCACATCCATGAATAGCATACAAAGCAAGGTCAAGGGACAAACCAATTCTTTGGCACAACCAGTGATAAATCCCAATGCTTCCAACCCTAATGTGAGTGCCATATCTCTGAGATCTGGAAAAGTTATTGAGGCCACCTCTGAAAAAGATGAAGGAACTATTGAGACAACTCCTGAGCCTTCAGTTGATGTTAAAGCTGAGAAAGTGTACAGAACACCAATCCCATTCCCACACAGATTGCAGAATAATAAGAAGATTGGTGGTGAAGATAAGGAGAAGGAAATTCTTGATGTGTTAAGAAAGGTAGGTGTTAATATCCCACTGTTGGATGTGATCAAGCAAGTGCCCAAGTAAGCAAAATTTCTCAAGGACCTATGCACCAACAAGAGGAAGATGAAGAATAATGAGAGGGTTGATTTGGGAATGAATGTCTCAGCGCTTATCCAGTCTAAAACAGAAAGAGTTGCTGTTATAGCCCCTACTCAGGCATTACCACAGAAGTGCAAGGATCCAGGCGTATTCACTATCCCATGCACTATTGGGGACAAGAAGTTTGAAAATTGCATGCTGGACTTGGGAGCCTCTATCAATGTCATGCCTACCTCCATCTTTAACAAACTTGATCTTGGTCCCTTGAAGTATACAGGGATTAACATTCAGTTGGCCAACAGGACCAGTGCCCGCCCCATGGGAATGGTGGAAGATGTACTAGTGCAAGTTGATGATCTGATCTTCCCAGCTGACTTCTACATCCTGGACATGGCAGGAGAGACACATTCCAGTAAATCACCAATCATCCTGGGCCGACCATTCATGAAGACAGCCAAGACTAACATTGATGTTGATGACGGGACCATGTCTATGAAGTTTGGGGATATAGTTGCAAAGTTTAACATATTTGATGCTATGAAACATCCAGTGGAAGACATCTCTGTATTCCACATGGAGCTAATTTCTGAGACTATTGAGGACACCCATGAGAACTTGTTTTCTAATTTTCCACTTAATTCTGGCTGTGATGATATTTTTTCTTGCCCTGATTGTACTAACGCTAACCATTGTGTGGTTTGTCTTTGAGATTGCTGCCTGTTTAGCGAGATGATAAATTTGTCGGTGCGGTGGATGAGAAACATGAAGAAGATGAAGCAACACCGGAGGCCCTCCCTACCTATCTCCGCCACCTCCCCCGCGAAACCACCAGAGGAAATAGATTTTGCACCATGGATAGTTCAAGGGATTGAAGCCAAATTCTATTGGGAGGACTTTGTTGATGAAGCGGTCGTCTTTAACCCAAGAGGAGGTGATGAGTCCGCCGCATTGAGCACGGTCACCAAAAGTGTCAAGTGTTTACTCATATATCAAGGATGCAAGTTATGGGACCATGAAATGAACTCTACCTCTTTGGTCTTAGACTGCAAGGAATGGGATCCAGGTGGCAGCTCCCACATACACTGCACTTGATCAGGGAGTACTCTTTTCCTTTCCCTCACTATGATTTTATAGTTCTGTTGTTCATTGGGGACAATGCATGTTTTAAGTGTGGGGGAGGGAACTAGTTGTAGTTTTTCCTTTTCTTTGAATAAAACTCATGAATAATTTGAGAAGCTCAGGAGTATTTGTGTGTTGAGTCTTTTGTTGGCAAGTTTGTTAGATTTTGATTGATGTTGCACAGATTGCTTGCATGATTGATATGTGATGATTCCCCCTAGGCTGATGACCGCGCTGTCGCCACGCGCCAAAAAGAACGAGCGATTATAAAATAATGCAGTATAGTGCGACAACTCGGATCGTCTCTCAAGGACTCTTTAGTGTTGTTATTATTAACAGAAAAAGTTAGAAAAAGTTAGAACTGGGGGTTTTGAGATTGAAACTAAATTAAGAAAACAAAATAATGAAAACCAAGTAGTTAAAGAGAATAACAAATAAACAAAAGACGATTAACCTTACTGTTCTCAGTTTCCCACTATCATTGGTTCATGCAAATCCTAAGCAGATACTAATCCCCTCCCGGTTGTAGCAACAATTAACAAACGAAAACCGCTACTACAGATGTATGTTCCTATTCCCGAAATAACAAACGGGGTTAAGCTCTCATGAACAAACGAACATGAATGAACACACGCGAAATAACAAACGCGATTATATATAGGAACATAGCATCACCGAAATGAAACAATACCACACTATATATTACTGAAATAACAAACAGAAACATACAGCATGGCATTGAAAAGAGAAAAGCAACTAATCATGGAATACAGAACCTCAAGTGTTAACAGAAACCAATTACAGTAGATTGATCTAGGAGACTAGCTCTCCATTACAAAAGCAAAACAAAGGAAGAGAAAATAAGACTAAAACTAACTAACTATTAACTGAGACTTAGCCAAAACTGACTAGCCACAGCCTAAAAACTAGCTAACTTATCATTCTGCCATAGAGCAGTTTATATACACATTCTGGAATCCAGGTCCTCGCGAGGCGAAGCACTGCTCGCGAGGCGAATTATGCGAAAGGTCTGCAACTCTTTGTCTTCTCGCGAGGCGAGCATATCTTCGCGAGGCGAACTCTTCAAATTCTCAACTGTAACGCCCGTGACCTTCAACGTGCCCAAACCGTGATGGCTTCTGACTTTCAAGTATTCGCGAGGCGAAGGAATTCTCGCGAGGCGAACGCTTCAACTTCAAAACTGCCACGGCCGTGATCTTCAACACGGGTAAACCGTGATCGTCTCTGACTTTTCAGGCTTGCATGACTCGCGGGGCGAGAGATCCTTCGCGGGGCGAGTGGCTCCAGATTTATTTTATTTTATTTTATTAACCTGAAAAACAGAAAATAAAAGTAAATACTTTATTCACTCTAAATCAACTAAATTAACTTAAAAACAATTTACAGACTCAAAATATTACTTAAGGACAATCAAGTCTAATTTGGGTAAAAATGATATAAAATTAGCACAAAGCCAAGGTCTTGACTAGTTATAAAACCAGTCAAACAGAGGCTCATCAGCTGAAAACTGAAAAAATTTTATTTTTGAAAAGTGATTCCCATGTGAAATTGAAAACTGAACTTTGAGATTTTGTTATGATGGCATGATGTATGATGAGTTTGGGGTGATAGGGAGCACACACTAGGGATAGAATCTCTTTCAAACAATTTGCAAAAATGTCCAGGTGAGGTTTTGAGCCTCCAACATGTTTTAAACTGTGTGAAAATCACTTTTTAAGTTGCACTTTCCTGAATTTGCTTGAATCTCTTTTTGGTTTGCATGATTATGTGTTTGCTTCAGATGATTTAGGCTTTTTCTTTGTAAATAGCTACTTAGCCTAAAAATAACCAATTCCTAATGCATGTTCCCTAGTTAGCCCCATTGAGCCTATTAGCCTGTTAATTCTTGTTAACCTTATGTTACAAGCTAAAATCTGAAAAAAAACCATGTTAACCCGATCTTAGGATTAGGAGAACATGGAATCTTAGTAAGAAATTTGGTTGCAAGAAATTAAGTTTGGGGTGGCTACCAGGTGCAATGTGTTGTTTGGGATTGAAAAAAAAAAGTGAAAGAAAAAATATAGAAAAAAAAGAAAAGAAAAGAAAAACAGAAAAAAATACAAAAATACAAAAATGCCAAAAAGAAATAAAAAGGCTGTAGCCACCCAGAAGTATAAAGAAAAAAATAAAGAAAGGAACTTGAGTGAATTTCAGAGTGTAAATAATGTTCATGCTCTCTTAGTTCCTAGGGTCTTCAGCCTAGTACCTTTGTAAATCCTACCCTTAGCCAGGCCCCATTACAACCCATAAAAGTCCTTTTGATGTTGCTTGCATGTTTTCTGTGGGGACCATTTTGAGATGAAAATCAAATTTATGGGAAGTGCTCTTAAAAGTGAAATTGAGTGAATGTTGTTAGCCTGACAAACTGAGCGAATGAGTGAACACAAATTTCCCTTGTGAGGAAGGCAGTTGTTTGAATTTGGTGATCTCCCTCTTGTGTGTGACTTAGATCCCTTGCTTAGATTTCTGATTGCCTGAATGATGAAATTCTCAATTGTTTGGAATGAATGAATGTGGGGATTACTTTGCTTGAAAAAGGGGGGGACATTAAAGAAAACTGTTTTGATGTATTGCTTGAATTTGTGCAATGTTGATTGAATCTTTTAAGCTTGCCATGTCTTGAGTCTTTTTGTTTTTTGAGTCTTAGTTTGCTTGGGGACAAGCAAAGTTTAAGTTTGGGGTATTTTGATAAGCCTCTGGCTCATCTAGTTTTATGGCTAGTATGACCAGGGTTTTGTGCAAATTATATCCTATTTTCACCCAACTTAGATTAGATTGTCCTCAAGCAAGGTTTTGAGTCTCTAGAGTAGTTTTAGGTTAATTTAGCTAGATTTGAGTTAAATAATACACTTATAGTTATTTCTTTGTTTTCAGGTTAAGTGAAAGTCAAGAGAATAAGGAAACAGGGGGTTCGCCCCGCGAATGCTTACTCGCCACGCGACCCCGAAGCCTGACTGTTCCAAAAAAATGCAAGGTCTCTGGTTCGCCTCGCGAAGAAGGTCTCGCCCCGCGAGTGTTGCAACCCTGAAAAGTCAGAGACGATCACGGCTTGCCCGTGTTGAAGGTCACGGCCGTAGCAGTTTTGAAGTTGAAGAGTCTCGCCTCGCGAAGGTGTGTTCGCCTCGCGAGAATACCAAAGGTTGCAGACTGTTCGCAGGATTCGCGTCGCGAGAGAGGATTCGCCTCGCGAATAAGCTTTATTTCTGACTTGTATAAATTGATGTTCTGAACAGTTTAGAGAGACTTTTGCTTCTCCATTTTTCTGTTTTACATTTTTCTCTGGTGATTTCGTTTTTGTCATGGAGAACTAAGTTCTAGGATTAGTCTACTGTATGAGAATTCTATATACTTGAGGTTTTGTAAATCCCTATTTTAATTGCTTTTCCCTTTTCAATACCATATTATACATTTCTGTTTGTTATTTCAGGAGTGTGTAGTATTGTATTGATTTGTTTCAGTGATGTTATTTTCCTATACTTAATCGCGTTTGTTATTTCGCGTGTGTTCATTCATGTTCGTTTGTTCATGAGAGCTTAACCCCGTTTGTTATTTTGGGAATAGGAACTTGCATCCATAGTAGCAATTACGTTGTTAGTTCTTTCTTTAGAATCGAAAGGGGATTAGAATCGCTTAGGGCTTGGGATTACATTAACCAAGGATAGTTGGGAATTCTTTGATAGATTAATCGTTGTTTGCTAATTGATAATCTCTTTTCAACTGCCTTGTTTTTAATTGCTCTGTTTTGCTTGTTTCTTATTTGCACTCCAATCCAAACCCCCCCAAAAAAAACTGATTTTTGTGGAAGATAACACTTTCAGAGTCCTTGAGTGACGACATCCGAGTTGTCGCCCTAAACTACAGTTTTAAACCCGCTCGTCCTTTTTGGCGCGTGCGCGACAGCGCGACCAATAGGCAAAATAGGCACTGCCGTTTCGAAAATACTTACCGCCTACACTTTTCCAAACTTGCCGTCAAATATTATTTTAAGACTTTTAAACCAAAAACTTAATTCTTTCCACTTGATTACTTTTCTAAAATCATGATTAACTTATTTTCACCAATTACTTTTATAAAAGTATATTTTGTAATATTCCGGGTTTCTTATGTAAAATTTAGTAGTGCTAAAATATTTTCACGGTTTTACACTCGTTGTGACTCATAATTCCCTTTTCCAGAAATAAATTATTAGAATAATAATATTTTCCAAAACTCCTTATTGTCCTCAAAATAAAATTCCTTTCATATTATATATCAATATTTTGCCGTTAAAACATTGAATATAATTTGTGTAGCTTCTTAAAGCTTTTATCCAATTAACTTTGATTGAGCACTGACCACTGTCAGGCTTCTCACACATCAACCAACAGTTATATCACAGATATTTCCCAGGCAGATCATGCATCATAGCAGTATAATAAACAATTGCAAATAATTAAATAAATTAAACACAACTCCACACCAATACACCGATAAACCACACCACGTATAAATCATATAAACCACACCACGTAAACAACCAAACCATTAATCACAACCATATATAAATCATATAAACCACACCACAAATAGTTATAGAGAAAAATCCCTCAGGTAAGCTCCCCTTACCTGTTGAAGACTCGAACTAAGGGTTTCAAATAATCTCTCGATTTGATCCGGTTTCCTCCGTCGGCTTTAGGTCAAACCAACCCGATCGATTCCTTCATATCGAATTGCAACCAAAATAAATCAAAATCAAACAACAACACTCTTAAATCAATAGGGGTAGGGTTCGGCTTCACCCAATTTTCTAGGTTAGGAAACTTAAAATTTGATTAACTTAGGGATTAATGATCCATAAGTTACTTAAGCATGATTAATCACTTTAACCATGATTATGAACTAAGAATCATGAACTAAACCCATCTAGTTCCAAGAACTAGGGTTTCGGCCAAGGTCTGAGTTTGGAGTTAGAAATCTCTAAAATTTCTAAACTCTTGGATTTAATCAACATACAAAACCTAGAGTTAGATTCAAGTGTTACAAACAACTTTTGAATCATAAAACCAACAAGTGCTCATACCTAGGGTTTCGGTTTTGATGAGATCAAATAGCCTTAAGTTTGATTTTTGATCTTCTACATACTTGAATACAAGAATTATCAAGATATAATCATGAATCAAGACATGAAATTGAAACAAAACCTAAGAACACAAGTTTGACCTAGGTTCGGCCCAGTCCAGATTTTAGGGAAAGAAATTTCTCATGACCTTGTGCTTCTAGATGATGAAAATAGAGATGATTATAAGATCATAGCAATTGGTTTCATGTCAAAAGGATTTTTCTAAAATTAGTTATGAATTTTTGAATCTAGCTTCAAGAACTTTAAACAAATGAAGAACATGTTGATCAAAGGCATAAACTCAAGAATCTTATGAAGAGAAAAGCTTAGAATAGAAAGATTAAGAGAGAATACCTCTTGATGATGAAATAAAATGATGATTTGGATGATGTTCTTCAAGGTTTTCTTATGGTGTTCTTAAGAAACTTAAGGAAGAAGATGAACATAGTTAGGGTTTTAGAACAGTTTCAGTATTTTGGGTAGATATCTCAACATACTTATCCGTTTTGGATGATCTTTATGTCGTTGGAAAGAAGAGAGAAAGATGAACAACTTTCATGTTGAAAGTTTTCCGAGATTCAAAATAGAAACTGGTCAGAATTGCCAATCAAAATCTGGCGAATTATGAGCTCCAAAGAACATGAAAATGGAAAAATGCCTTAAGGAAGAAGACAACTTATTTAAATGAATCAAAAACCCAAACTTAATGAAGAAGGCATTGGAGCCGTGAGTATGGGGCAAGGTTTGGTCAATTTGTCCAATGGCATTTGGTAGAAATTGTCATATAAAGACAAGGGCATTTTGGTCATTTCATAGGAAAATTTAATGTTGCCATAAATGTGCCATTATGGCCATTTATGATAGGATAAACTCGTCATAAATGCTCGTCAAGTCGGTCAATCCAATGTCTCTGCTACGTTGCCGACTTCCCGATTCATCTGACTCAGGCTCTGCCTAGAGACATCTCGACGTATAGGCCCGCAACAAATGTAATCTTTTAATTTTTTTACCAAAATTTTCAAAACTTCTAGTAACGTAGTAAATATGATAAAAACATTTTTCATCTCGTTCACGACTCAAATTAGGTCTCCTGAGCAGTGAACTTTTACTGTCAGTGAAAACACAGAAAACGGTAGACCGACTTCCGTCTGAATTTTCAACCAAAAACTTCCCCGTAACCTTATGAAAATAAGTATAACAAGGAAATGACCTTGGTTTATCCAAAATCATTTTCTAAGTCTCGGATAAAAATATATATATATATATATATATATATATATATATATTTATATATTTATTACCGATATTACGAAGCAGCGAAAATCGGGGTGTTACACACTTTGTAACCTAATCCTCTTAATGAGCATTAAGTTTATAGATCAGTTTTCAAGAAAATCAGAGAGACTCTATTCTCTATATAAAAAGCCATTCTTCTGTATCAGTCTGTAATGCACCCTCTTCTTTTCCTCTATATTTCGTGCGTTTTCTATTCCTTCACAAAATGGCTGAGACTTTTGTTATTTCTTCCTATACCTAGACTTAAAGGTCTCTGTCTTAATGGTCAAAAAACTTCTGAGGTTGAGTAAATCACGTAACATGGATGGTAAGGTTGGGTGAATCACGTAATGTGACTCCCTCACTTTATTTCATCCCCGTCATCCCTTTCACTTTGCTTTCGCTGCAAGTGACTGTGGATTCAAGACGATGCATCAAGGAATTCTAGTGAAGGAGGTGATGCAAAGATCCATTTCACTTTGCTTTCGCAGCTAGTGACTGTGGATTCACGATGCATCATGGAATTCAAGTAAGGGAGGAGATGCATCCATTGGAATTTCTGAGGACATGTACAGGACTGAGAAGAAAATGATGTTGAAGCAGAAACTCTTTTATATTTTAGGGCTATGTTGCAGAAATTTTTTATCTTTTAATCATGTAATTGTAACTTATGAATCACTTCAATGAGATACGATTTGATTATACATATAACTTGTTTTATGTTAAGTGTTTATTTATTTTAATTTGCACAAGAATTTGTTTACTTATTCAAGATAATTAATTAAGATTAAAAATAAACTTCTTTAAAAAAAAGTTTAGAAATAAACTGCACTATATATGGATTGACCCGTGTTAAGAGTGACAACAGGGCATTTCAGATAGAGATATAGTATTATTTACGTCAGGTATTTATTTAACTGAAGTAAATATCACACTTTTAACGTTAGTTTTATTAAACAACTGACGTTAAAAATAAATATTTTTTATTTTAAAAACACGTTTAACGTCAGTTGTATTAAACAACTGACGTTAAAAGTGTATAAGTTTCTGCAAAAACATTCATTCCTTTGACTACTCTGCTACTTACCCATGACTACTATGCTACTCACCCATGCACATTGTAACCTATAATCCTCTTAATGAGCATTAAGTTTATAGATCAGTTTTCTAGAAAATCAGCTAGTCTCTCTTCTCTATATAAAGTACCATTCTTCTGTATCGGTCACATGTCTGACCTCTTCTTTTCCTCTATATTTCGTGCGTTTTCTATTCCTTCACAAAATGGCTGAGACTTTTGTTATTTCTTCCTATACCTAGACTTAAAGGTCTCTGTCTTAATGCTCAAAAAACTTCTGAGGTTGAGTAAATCGCGTAACATGGATGGTAAGGTTGGGTGAATCACGTAATGTGATTCCCTCACCTTATTTCATCCCATCCCTTCACTCTGCTTTGGCTCCAAGTGACTGTGGATTCAGATGGAGCATCAAGGACTTCAAGTAAAGGAGGAGATGCATCCATTGGAGTTTATGAGGACAGGACTGAGAAGAAAATGATGTTGAAGCAGAAACTTTTTTATATTTTAGTGCTATGTTGCAGAAATTTTTTATCTTTTAATCATGTAATTGTAACTTATGAATCACTTCAATGAGATACGATTTGATTATACATATAACTTGTTTTATGTTAAGTGTTTATTTATTTTAATTTGCACAAGAATTTGTTTACTAATTCAAGCTAATTAATTAACATTAAAAATAAACTTGTTTAAAAAAAAGGTTTAGAAATAAACTGCATTATATGGAGTGATCTGCGTTAAGAGTGACAATAGGGAGATGACAACGAAAGAAATGAGTTTCATAATTATTTACGTCAGTTATTTGTTTAATCGCCAGTAAAAATCACACATTTAACATCGTTTTTACACAACCGACGTAAATAGTGATTTTATATTTACAAAACTGCCACCAGTGCCTCATTTTTAACGTCAAACATATGGTCAACTAACGTAAAACGTTCCCGTATATTACATTATTTCCACCAGTGTAACACATGTATCTCTCTATATACAAAGTGTCCTTATTTTCCCGAATATCTTATAAATATCTATCCAAAAAATTATAAATATCATAAACCCATTCTTATTTTTAGTTGCTTTAAATAAATTAGTTGAAAATGATTGATAATCCTAAATACCAATGCAAGTGGGATAATAAATGTTTTATAATTTATAATTTATCCCATCCTTATTTTTAGTTCCTTTAAATAAATTAGCTGTAAATGATTGTTAATTCCCTAAATATCAATGCAAGTGGGAGAATAAATGTTTTATAATTTATAATTTATATTTTGAAAAAAAAATTCACCCTAAATATCATTTTCTAAATATGGAATGTTTTTTCCAATTGCCAAAAGAATTTAAATTTTATAATTACTCCGAAGGTGACATGTGACAAGAGTTTTCAACCATGGTTTTTGCTTTATAATATTTATAGATAAAAGGCAAGTGGAAGAAGAAATGCTTGATAATTTTATAAATAATTATTAAAAGTGGAATATTTTGTCAAATGTCAAAAGAATTTTTAATTTTAAAGTGGCTCTCAAAATGTACATGGCATAACTTTACATCCATGATTTTGCTTTATAATATTTATAGATAAATATTATTGTCTTAACCCAAAAGATCCCTAATCCGAATAGTATCTATAGAAGTAGTTTGGATCCTCCCATCATACATTAAAAAAATTAAGAAGATCAAATATTAGTCATGAAAGAATTTGTAAAAACATATAGTTAAAAAACGTTGAGCAATGGTTATAGATAACCCATTCTCATCCAAAAACATTAACTCTACATTACCTTCCAATTGATTTGCAAAAAATTGATTTTTTTTCAAAGCCATATCACTGTACTTTGATTGTCAATTTATCTTTTGATGGAGAAATATCACTAATAAATTAATCGTTTTAGCCTTGAGTGAAAAATAGAAAAAAATAAACTTTAGATGAACAAACCTTCTCAGGAGATGCTTGAATTTTATATTTTCATTTGATTGTCTATATTTTTATATTGCCTCTATTAGGTTTGATAAAGAGTAAATTTGCATCTGAAATATAGGAGAAATAACTCAAAGATTTAAGTAAATTACATAGAGAAATGATTCATCACCTTGAAATTATTTATTTTCTTTGAAAACATATATAATTTATGACTCTTTGTTTATCACAATTCACGATGTACAACAATTAATTTAGTTGCTTCAAATAAATCAATTACAATGAAAATGATTGATAATCTTCAATACCAATGTAAGTGGGATGAAAAATATTTGATAATTCTAATTTTTATTTTTAATATATATATATATATACTTTCTAAAAGATAAATGTTTTTCCAATTGTCAAAAGAACTTAAATTTTATTATAAATATATAA
>JAUPTC010001242.1:0-26706 GCA_030762895.1 Sophora flavescens
AAGTGAACCTTTTAAATTCAGTTCTTTTAACAAGCGAAGTAAAGGGTAGTTGATGTTTTTGTGGAAAGTCGTTTTCCACGTCAGGTTCTTCAAACAGGCGCGTTAGAAGTGAACCTTTTAACTTCGAGTTCTTTTTAACAACCTAAAGTAAAGGGTGATTGATTTTTTACTAAGCCACTTTTAATCGTTCTTTAGAGCAAGTGACAATAAAAGAAGTGAACCTTTTGAGATTGATTCTTTGAGCAATGAACTAAAAAGTTGATTGATTTTTGTGAGCCACTTTTAACGTCGGTTCTTTAAACAAGCGGCGTTAAAAGTGAACACTTTGCTTGAGTTCTTTTAACAACTGAAGTCTAAGGTGATGGATTTTTTAATTTGCCACTTTTCACGTCAGTTCTTTAAACAAGCGGCGTTAAAAGTCAACACACAACTTGATTGCTTTTTCTGTTTGAAGTAAAGGTGATTGATTTTCAAGTAGGCCACTTTTCCGTTAGTTCTTTAAGCAACTAACTGTTAAAGTCAACACCACAACCCAGTTCTTTTAACAGGCGAGTCAGGGTGATTGATTTTTTTAGTGAGCCACTTTTAGCGTCCAGTTCTTTAAGCAAACCCGGCGTTAAAAGTGAACCTTTAACTTGATTAACACCCTTATTTAGTTAAAGGTGATTGATTTTTGTGAGCCACTTTTAGCGTCGATTACTTTGAAGCTTAGCCAGCGTTTCAAGTAGACTCTTAACCGATTCTTTTCACAAGCGAAGTAACTCAAATTTGATAAAGAGATTGCTTGATTTTCTAGTCGAAGCCATTTTAACGTCATTAACAAACAAAAGCGGCGTTTCAAGTGAAACTTTTAACTTTCAGTTAACTTATGTGTAGTAAGGTGATTGATTTTCTGATCGACTACTTTTAACGTCGAGTTCTTTAAACAAGCGGCGTTAAAGTGAACCTTTTAACCCAAGTTCTTTTATGACTAGTAAAAGGTAATTGATTTTGAGTAACCGCACAATGTCATCTTTAAACAATCGACATTAAAATGAACACTTTTAACTCATTCTTTCAACAACGAAGTAAGTAATTAATTTATATGAGACACTTTGACTGTAATTCACTAAACAAGTAACATTAAATGGGCTCCCTAACCAAATTCTTTTAACAACTAAGTAAAGGTAATTGATTTTTGTGAGTCACTTTTTAACGTAATTCTTTAAACAACGGCGTTAAAAGTGACCTTTAACATTCTTTTAACAAGCGAAGTAAAAGGTGATTGATTTTTAGTAAGCCACTTTTAACGTCGGTTCGCTAAACAAAGCGGCGTTAAAGTGACCCACCTTAATTCTTTAACAACAGAAGTAAAAAGTAATTGATTTTTAGTCAGCCATTTTCAACATCAGTTCTTTAATAACAAGGACATTAAAGTGACCCTTCAACTAGTTCCTTTGAACAGGATTAAAAGGTGATTGATATTTTTGTGAGCCCTTTAGCGTCAGTTCTTTAACAAGCAGCGTTAAAAGTACCCTTTTAACGAATTCTTTTTAACAAGCTAAAGTAAAATGTGAATGATTTTTATGAGCCCCTTTTCACGTCAATTCTTTAAACAAATGACGTTAAAAGTGAACCTTTCCACTTGAGTTCTTTTAACACGAAGTAAAAGGTAGTTGATTGTTATGTGACTACTCGTTCTTTAACAACGGCGTTAAAAAGTGAACCTTCTAACCCATTCTTTTAACAACTGAAGTAAAGGGATTGATTTTTACTAAGCCACTTTTACGTCATTCTTTAAACAACTGGCGATAAAAATGAACCTTTAACCGTTCTTTTGACAAGGAAGTAAGGTGGTCGATTTTTCGTAAGACACTTTTACTCGATTCTTTAAACAACGGCGTTAAAAGTGAACCTTACAACTAGATTCTTTAACAAACCGAAGTAAAACGTGATTGATTTTTATTAGCCACTTTTAGCGTCAGTTCTTCAAACAGCGACGTTAAAAGTGAACCTTCTAACCAATCCTTTTAACAATTGAAGTAAAAGGTGATTGATTTTTGTGAGCCACTTTTAACTCGTTCTTTAAACAAACGGCGTTAAAAGTGAACCCTACCAGTTCTTTTAACAAGCTAAGTAAAAGGTGATGATTTTTAGTGAGCCCTTTTCAGCGTCAGTTCTTTAAACACCCGACGTTAAAAGTGAACCTTTAACCGATTCTTTTAACAAATGAGTATAGCGTGATTGATTTTTAGTAAAGCACCTTGATCCTCGGTTTTTAAACCGCCACATTAAAATGAACCCCGACTCCTTTACGCAGAAGTAAAGGTGATTGATTTTAGAAGCCACTACCGCGTCGATTCTTTAAACAATCGGCGTTTAAAGCGACATTTAACCAGTTCTTTTAACAAGAAGTAAAGGCAGTTAATTTTTAGTGAAGCCACTTTTTAAAGTGATTCTTTAAACAAGCGGCGTTAAAAGTGACCTAACACATTCTTTTACAAGCCGAAGTAAAAGGTGATTGATTTTTTAGTAAGAACCCCTTTTAATGTCGAGTTCTTTAGTCCAGCGGCGTTAAAAGTGAACCTTTCGGGTTCTTTAAGCTGAATTAAAGTGATTTATTTCTAGTGACCACTTTTAACCTCGTTCTTTAAACAAGCAACGTTAAAAGTGAGCCAAACGGTTCTTTTAACAGGTGAAGTAAAGGTGATTGATTTTTAGTGAGTCACTTATGACGTCAGTTCTTTAAACAAGTAGCGTTAAAAGTGAACAACAACTACTGATCTTTAACACTGACGTAAACGGTGATTGATTTCTGGTGAGCCACTTTTAACGTCAGTTCTTTAAACAAGCTGGCGTTAAGTGGCGCTTTTTAACAGTTCTTTAACAACTAAAATAAAGGTAGTCGATTTTTATTGAGCCGCTTTTAACGCATTCATTATGCATCAGCGTTAAAGTGAACTGCCTAACCCAGTTCTCCAAACAAGCTGAGTAAAAAGTGATCAATTTTTAATGAGCCGCTTTTTAAGTCAGTTCCGTAAACAACGGCGCCAAAGTAAGCTTTTAACCATTCTTTTAACAATAGTAAAGAATTGATTTTTAATAAACCACTTTTCAACCTCAGTTCTTTAAACAATCAGCGTTAGAGCAACTTTTAACCAGTCTTACAAGCCGAAGTAAAAGGGATTGATTTTTAGTGAGCCACTTAGCGTGGTTCTTAAACAAGCGGCGTTAAAAGTGAACCTCTAACCAGTTCTTTTAACACTGAAGTAAAGGTGATTGATTTTCTATGAGCCACTCCAACGTGAGTTCTTTAAACAGGCGGCGTTGCGAGGAACTTTTTGTTCTTTTAAGTGAAGTAAAAGGTCATTGATTTTAAGTGAGCCACAGCGTCAGTTCTTAAACAAGCGGCGTTAAATTAGAGAACCACCAACTTAAATTCTTTTAAGGTAGTAAGGTAATTGATTTTTTTGAGCCACTTTTCTCGAGTTCTTAAACAATGCGTTAAAGTGAACCTTTTAACCAGTTCTTTTAACAAGCTGAAGTAAAGGTGACGATTTTTAGTAAGCCCTCCCCACTTTAAACAAGCGGCGTTAAAAAGTGAACCCCTAACCCAGTTCTTTTAACAAGCTGAGTAAAAGGTGATTGATTTTAGTGAGCCACTTTCACGTCAGTTCTTTAAACAACCAGCGTTAAAAGTGAACCTTTAAACCAGTTCTTTTAACAAGAGTAAAAGGTGATTGATTTTTGTAGTGGGCCACTTTTAGCGTCAGTTCTTTAAACAAGCTGACGTTAAAAGTAAACCTTTTAACCGGTTCTTTTAACAAGCTGAAGTAAAAGGTGATTGATTTTTTATTGAGCCACTTTTAACGTCGATTCTTTAAACAGCAGAAGTTAAATGTGAAACTATTAACTAAAGTTCTTATAACAGGCGAAGTAAAAAGTGATTGATTTTCTAGTGACCCACTTTTAACATCAGTTCTTCAACAGCGGCGTTAAAAGTGAACTGCTAACCAGTCTTTTAACAACTTAAGTAAAAAGTGATTGATTTTTAGTGACCACTTTTAAATCATTCTTTAAACAACGGCGTTAAAAGTGAACCTTTCATCCGAGTCCTTTAACAAGCTAAAGTAAAAGGTGATTGATTTTCAAGTGAAACACTTTTAACGTCAGTTCTTTAAACCGGAAAATGGACTAACCAGTTCTTGGAACAAGCTGAAGTAAAAGGTAATTGATGATTTTAGTGAGCCACTTTGTAAGGTAGTTCTTTAAACAAGCGGTAGCGTTAAAGTGAAGGTTCAAACTCCAGTTCTTTTTACAAGCGGAATAAAAGGTGATTGATTTTTAGTGAGCCACTTTGGCGTCAGTTCTTTAAACAAACCAGCGTTAAAAGTGAACCTCACTCAGTTCTTTTGACTAAGTAACATGTGATTGATTTTTTGAACCACACTAACGTCGATTCTTTAAACAAGCAGCGTTAAAGTGAACCTCCTAACGTAAGTTCTTTAACAGAAGTTAAAGGTGATTGATTTTTGAGAGCCACTTTAGCGTCGATTCTTTAAACAAGCGACGTTAAGTGAAACCTCTTTAACCCCAGTTCTTTTCCAAGCTGAAGAAAAGGTAATTGATTTTTAGTAAGCCACTAACGTGAATTCTTTAAACAACCCCATTAAAAGTGAACCCTTTAACTTGAGTTCTTTTAACCACGATAAAAGGTAGATGATTTTTAGTAAGCCACTTTTACGTCGATCTTTAAACAACGGCGTTAAAAGTGAACTTCTAACTTGATTCTTTTAACAATCTGAAGAAAGGTGATCGATTTTTAGTGAGCCACTTTTAGCGCCGATTCTTTAACGGGCCGCGTTAAAAGAATTTTAACCGATTCTTTTACAACCGAAGTAAAGGTGATTGATTTACGTAAGCCACTTTTACTCAGTTCTTTAAACCAGCGGCATTAAAAATAAACCTTCATTCTTTTAACAATGAAGTAAAGGTGATTGATTTTTATTGAGCCACTTTTAACGTCAGTTCTTTCAAACAAGCGACGTTAAAGTGAACCTTTGCTAACCAGTTCTTAAACAACGGAAGTAAAAGGTGATTGATTTTTAGTGAGCCACTTTTAACGCCAGTTCTTTAAACAAGCGACATTAAAAGTGAACCTTTACTCAGCTTCTAACAAGTGAAGTAAAGGTGATTGATTTTTAGTGAGCCACTTTTAACGTCAGTTCTTTAAAAGCCGGCGTTAAAAGTGAACCCACCAACTTCAGATTCTTTCAACAAGCGAGTAAAGGCGATTGATTTTCTAGTGAGCCACTTTTAATGTCAGTTCTTTAAACAAACCGACGTTAAAAGTAAACACTTTTAACTTCAGTTCTTTAACAAGCTGAAGTAAAAGGGATTGATTTTCTAGTGACCCACTTTAATGTCAGTTCTTAAACAGGGCGTTAAAAATGAACCTTTTACCCACCTTATAACAACTGAAGTAAAAGGTGAATGATTTTTAGTGAGCCACTTTTAACGTCAGTTCTTTAAACGCGGCGTTAAAAATGTTAACCAGACTTTTAACAAGTCAAGTAAAGGTGATTGATTTTTAGTGAGCCCTTTTAGCGCGATTCTTTAAACAAGCTGGCGTTAAAAGTGAACTCTTTAACCGAGTTCTTTTAACAAGCTGAAGTAAAGGTGATTGATTTTTAGTGAGCCACTTTTAGCGTCAGTTCTTTAAACAAGCTGGCGTTAAAAGTGAACACCTTTAACCAGTTCTTTTAACAACTGAAGTAATGTGATTGATTTTTAGTGAGCCACTTTTAACGTAAGTTCTTTAAACAAGCGGCGTTAAAAGTGAACCTTTAACTTCAGTTCTTTTAACAAGGAAGTAAAGGTGATTGATTTTTGTGAGCCCACTTTTAGCGTCGGTTCTTTAAAAATTGGCGTTAAAAGTGACTACCAGTTCTTTTAACACTGAAGTAAAAGGTGATGATTTTCTAGTGAGCCACTTTAGCGTCGATTCTTTAAACAAGCCCGGCGTTAAAAGTGAACCTTTAACCGGTTCTTTTAACAGCTGAAGTAAAAGGTGATTGATTTTTAGTGAGCCACACGTCATTTCTTTAAACAGCGGCGTTAAAAGTGAACCTTTTATCCGATTCTTTTAACAACTGAAGTAAAGGTGATTGATTTTTTAGTGAGCCACTTTTAGCGTCAGTTCCCTAAACAAGCGGCGTTAAAAGTGAACCCAACCCGAGTTCTTTTAACAACTGATGTAAAGGTGATTGATTTTTAGTGAGCCACTTTTAACGTCAGTTCTTTATACAGCGGCGTTAAAAGTGAACCTTTTAACCGAGTTCTTTTAACAAGCGAAGTAAAGGTGATTGATTTTTTAGTGAGCCACTTTTAGCGTCAGTTCTTTAAACAAGCCCGGCGTTAAAGTGAACCTAACAGTTCTTTTAACAGCTGAAGTAAAGGTGATTCATTTTTTAGTGAGCCACTTTTAGCGTCGGTTCTTTAAACAAGCGGCGTTAAAAGTGAACCTTCTAACCCATTCTTTTAACAGAAGTAAAGGTGATTGATTTTTAGTGAGCCACTTTTAGCGTCAGTTCTTTAAACAAGACGTTAAAGTGAACCTCCTAACCCAGTTCTTTTAACATGAAGTAAAGGTGATTGATTTTTTGAGCCCTCGCGTCAGTCTTTAAACAAGCGGCGTTAAAAGTGAACCTCCAACTTCAGTTCTTTTAACAGCTGAAGTAAAGGTGATTGATTTTTAGTGAGCCACTTTTAACGTCAGTTCTTTAAGCAATTGGCGTTAAAAGTGAACCTTACAACTCGATTCTTTTAACAAGCTGAAGTAAAGGTGATTTATTTTCTAGTGAGCCACTTTCAACGTCTGTTCTTTAAACAACTGACGTTAAAAGTGAACCTTTTAACTTCTGTTCTTTTAACAACTGAAGTAAAAGGTGATTGATTTTTAGTGAGCCACTACCAACCTCGGTTCTTTAAAAACTGACGTTAAAAGTGAACCTTTTAACTTCAATTCTTTTAACAACTGAAGTAAAAGGTGATTGATTTTCTAGTGTGTCACTTTTAACGTCAGTTCTTTAAACAACTATCGTTAAAAGTGAACCTTTTAATTTCAGTTCTTTTAACAACTGAAGTAAAAGGTGATTGATTTTTTGTGAGCCACTTTTCACGTCGAGTTCTTTAAACAAGCGGCGTTAAAAGTGAACCTTTCAACAGTTCTTTTAAAGCGAAGTAAAAGGTGATTGATTTTCTAGTGAGCCCTTTTCAGCGTCGGTTCTTTAAACAACTGGCGTTAAAGTGAACCTTTTAAGTTCATTTCTTTTAACACCTGAAGTAAAGGTGATTGATTTTTAGTGAGCCACTTTTAACGTGAGTTCTTTAAACAAGCTGGCGTTAAAGTGAACCTTTTAACCAGTTCTTTTAACAGAGTAAAGGTGATTGATTTTTAGTGAGCCACTTTTAGGTCAGTTCTTAAACAAGCGACGTTAAAGTGAACCTTTTAACTTCAGTTCTTTTAACACTGAAGTAAAAGGTGATTGATTTTCTAGTGAGCCACTTTTAGCGTCAGTTCTTTAAACAAGCGGCGTTAAAAGTAACCTTTAACTTCAGTTCTTTTAACAATGAAGTAAAGGTGATTGATTTTTAGTGAGCCACTTTTAGCGTCAGTTCTTTAAACAATTGGCGTTAAAGTGAACCTTTTAACCAGTTCTTTTAACACTGAAGTAAAAGGTGATTGATTTTTAGTGAGCCACTTTAGCGTAGTTCTTTAAAAACGGCGTTAAAAGTGAACCCAACTCAGTTCTTTAACAATGAAGTAAAAGGTGATTGATTTTTAGTGAGCCACTTTTAGCGTCAATTCTTTAAACAATGGCGTTAAAAGTGAAAACTTTTAACCTGTTCTTTTAAAACTGAAGTAAAGGTGATTGATTTTTAGTGAGCCACTTTTAGCGTCAGTTCTTTAAACAAGCGGCGTTAAAGTGGACCTTAACATTCTTTTAACAACTGAAGTAAAGGTGATTGATTTTTTGTGAGCCACTTTACTCGATTCTTTAAACAATCGGCGTTAAAAGTGAACCTTTTAACTTCAGTTCTTTTACAGTGAAGTAAAAGGTATTGATTTTTAGTGAGCCACTTTTAGCGTCAGTTCTTTAAACAACGGCGTTAAAAGTGAACCTTTTAACCGAGTTCTTTTAACAACTGAAGTAAAGGTGATTGATTTTTTAGTGAGCCACTTTTAACGTCGATTCTTTAAACAGCGGCGTTAAAAGTGAACCTTTAACTTCAGTTCTTTTAACAAGCTGAAGTAAAAGGTGATTGATTTTTAGTGAGCCACTAGCGTCGATTCTTTAAACAAGCGGCGTTAAAAGTGAACCCTAACCGGTTCTTTTAACAACTGAAGTAAAGGTGATTGATTTTTAGTGAGCCACTTTTAACGTCAGTTCTTTAAACAAGCGGCGTTAAAAGTGAACCTCTAACCAGTTCTTTTAACAACTGAAGTAAAGGTGATTGATTTTTATTGAGCCACTTTTAACGTCAGTTCTTTAAACAAGCGGCGTTAAAAGTGAACCTTAACTCATTCTTTTAACAAGCGAAGTAAAAGGTGATTGATATTTTTATGACCACTTTTAACGTCGAGTTCTTTAAACAACGGCGTTAAAAGTGAACCTTTTAACCGAGTTCTTTTAACAACTGAAGTAAAAGGTGATCGATTTCTAGTGAGCCACTTTTAGCGTCAGTTCTTTAAACAAGCGGCGTTAAAAGTGAACCTTTAACCAGTTCTTTTAACAACTGAAGTAAAGGTGATTGATTTTCTAGTGAGCCACTTTTAACGTCAGTTCTTTAAACAAGCGGCGTTAAAAGTGAACCTTTTAACCATTCTTTTAACAACTGAAGTAAAAGGTGATTGATTTTCTAGTGAGCCACTTTAGCGTCAGTTCTTTAAACAAGCGGCGTTAAAAGTGAACCCTTAACAGTTCTTTTATAAGCTGAAGTAAAAGGTGATTCATTTCAGTGGGCCACTTTTAACGTCAGTTCTTTAAACAAGCGGCGTTAAAAGTGAACCTTTTAACCAGTTCTTTTAACGAAGTAAAGGTGATTGATTTTCTAGTGAGCCACTTTTAGCGTCAGTTCTTTAAACAAGCGGCGTTAAAAGTGAACCTTCTAACTTCAGTTCTTTTAACAACTGAAGTACAAGGTGATTGATTTTCTAGTGAGCCACTTTTAGCGTCAGTTCTTTAAACAACGGCGTTAAAAGTGAACCTTTAACCAGTTCTTTTAACAACTGAAGTAAAAGGTGATTGATTTTTAGTGAGCCACTTTTAACGTCGATTCTTTAAACAAGCGGCGTTAAAAGTGAACCTTTAACCAGTTCTTTTAACAAGCTGAAGTAAAAGGTGATTGATTTTCTAGTGAGCCACTTTTAACGTCGATTCTTTAAACAACTGGCGTTAAAAGTGAACCTTTTAACCGAGTTCTTTTAACAGCTGAAGTAAAAGGTGATTGATTTTTAGTGAGCCACTTTCAGCGTCAGTTCTTTAAACAAGCGGCGTTAAAAGTGAACCTTTTAACCGATTCTTTTAACAAGCTGAAGTAAAGGTGATTGATTTTTAGTGAGCCACTTTTAACGTCGAGTTCTTTAAACAAGCGGCGTTAAAAGTGAACCTTTAACCAGTTCTTTTAACAACTGAAGTAAAGGTGATTGATTTTTAGTGAGCCACTTTTAGCGTCAGTTCTTTAAACAAGCGGCGTTAAAAGTGAACCTTTTAACTCAGTTCTTTTAACAACTGAAGTAAAGGTGATTGATTTTTTAGTGAGCCACTTTTAACGTCAGTTCTTTAAACAAGCGGCGTTAAAAGTGAACCTTTTAACCAGTTCTTTTAACAACTGAAGTAAAGGTGATTGAATTTTAGTAAGCCACTTTTAACGTCAGTTCTTTAAACAAGCGGCGTTAAAAGTGAACCTTTAACCAGTTCTTTTAACAGCTGAAGTAAAGGTGATTGATTTTTAGTGAGCCACTTTTAGCGTCAGTTCTTTAAACAACGGCGTTAAAAGTGAACCTTTAACTGAGTTCTTTTAACAATTGAAGTAAAAGGTGATTGATTTTTAGTGAGCCACTTTTAACGTCAGTTCTTTAAACAACGGCGTTAAAAGTGAACTCCTAACTCAGTTCTTTTAACAACTGAAGTAAAAGGTGATTGATTTTTAGTGAGCCACTTTTAGCGTCAGTTCTTTAAACAAGCGGCGTTAAAAGTGAACCTTTTAACCAGTTCTTTTAACAACTGAAGTAAAGGTGATTGATTTTCTAGTGAGCCACTTTTAACGTCGAGTTCTTTAAACAAGCGGCGTTAAAAGTGAACCTTTAACCAGTTCTTTTAACAACTGAAGTAAAAGGTGATTGATTTTTAGTGAGCCACTTTAAGTCAGTTCTTTAAACAAGCGGCGTTAAAAGTGAACCTAACGATTCTTTTAACAAGCTGAAGTAAAAGGTGATTGATTTTTTAGTGAGCCACTTTTAACGTCGAGTTCTTTAAACAACGGCGTTAAAAGTGAACCTTAACCGAGTTCTTTTAACAACTGAAGTAAAAGGTGATTGATTTTTTAGTGAGCCACTTTTAGCGTCAGTTCTTTAAACAAGCGGCGTTAAAAGTGAACCTAACTATTCTTTTAACAACCGAAGTAAAGGTGATTGATTTTTAGTGAGCCACTTTTAGCGTCAGTTCTTTAAACAAGGCGTTAAAAGTGAACCTTTAACCATTCTTTTAACAACTGAAGTAAAAGGTGATTGATTTTTAGTGAGCCACTTTTAACGTCAGTTCTTTAAACAAGCGGCGTTAAAAGTGAACTTTTAACGATTCTTTTAACAGCGAAGTAAAAGGTGATTGATTTTTAGTGAGCCACTTTTAACGTCATTCTTTAAACAACGGCGTTAAAAGTGAACCTTAACCCATTCTTTTAACAACTGAAGTAAAAGGTGATTGATTTTTAGTGAGCCACTTTTAACGTCAGTTCTTTAAACAAGCGGCGTTAAAAGTGAACCTTTAACCATTCTTTTAACAAGCTGAAGTAAAAGGTGATTGATTTTTAGTGAGCCACTTTTAACGTCAGTTCTTTAAACAAGCGGCGTTAAAAGTGAACCTAACTTGATTCTTTTAACAACTGAAGTAAAAGGTGATTGATTTTTAGTGAGCCACTTTTAACGTCATTCTTTAAACAAGCGGCGTTAAAAGTGAACCTTTTAACCAGTTCTTTTAACACGAAGTAAAGGTGATTGATTTTTAGTGACCACTTTTAGCGTCATTCTTTAAACACGCGTTAAAAGTGAACTTTAACCATTCTTTTAACAACTGAAGTAAAAGGTGATTGATTTTTAGTAGCCACTTTTACGTCAGTTCTTTAAACACGGCGTTAAAGTGAACCTAACATTCTTTTAACAACTGAAGTAAAGGTGATTGATTTTTAGTGAGCCACTTTTAACGTCATTCTTTAAACAACGGCGTTAAAGTGAACTAACCATTCTTTTAACAACGAAGTAAAGGTGATTGATTTTTAGTGAGCCACTTTTAACGTCATTCTTTAAACACGGCGTTAAAGTGAACCAACCATTCTTTTAAACGAAGTAAAGGTGATTGATTTTTATGAGCCACTTTAACGTCAGTTCTTTAAACAGCGGCGTTAAAGTGAACTAACCAGTTCTTTTAACAAGCTGAAGTAAAAGGTGATTGATTTTTTAGTGAGCCACTTTTAGCGTCAGTTCTTTAAACAAGCGGCGTTAAAGTGAACTTTAACTTCTTTTAAAACTGAAGTAAAGGTGATTGATTTTTAGTGAGCCACTTTGTATTCTTTAAACAGCGGCGTTAAAGTGAACCTAACCAGTTCTTTTAACACGAAGTAAAGGTGATTGATTTTTAGTGACCACTAGCGTATTCTTTAAACAAGCGGCGTTAAAAGTGAACTAACCATTCTTTTAACAACGAAGTAAAGGTGATTGATTTTTTAGTGAGCCACTTTTAACGTCATTCTTTAAACAACGGCGTTAAAGTGAACCTAACCATTCTTTTAACACGAAGTAAAGGTGATTGATTTTTTAGTGAGCCACTTTTAGCGTCAGTTCTTTAAACACGGCGTTAAAGTGAACCTAACATTCTTTTAACACGAAGTAAAGGTGATTGATTTTTAGTGACCACTTTTAACGTCATTCTTTAAACAGGCGTTAAAGTGAACTAACATTCTTTTAACACGAAGTAAAGGTGATTGATTTTTAGTGAGCCACTTTTAACGTCATTCTTTAAACAAGGCGTTAAAGTGAACCTAACATTCTTTTAACAACGAAGTAAAAGGTGATTGATTTTAGTGAGCCACTTTTAACGTCAGTTCTTTAAACAGGCGTTAAAGTGAACTAACCATTCTTTTAACAATGAAGTAAAGGTGATTGATTTTTAGTGAGCCACTTTTAACGTCAGTTCTTTAAACAGTGGCGTTAAAGTGAACCTAACCAGTTCTTTAACACGAAGTAAAAGGTGATTGATTTTTAGTGAGCCACTTTTAACGTCATTCTTTAAACACGGCGTTAAAGTGAACCTAACCATTCTTTTAACACTGAAGTAAAGGTGATTGATTTTTAGTGAGCCACTTTTAGCGTCATTCTTTAAACACGGCGTTAAAGTGAACTAACCATTCTTTTAACACGAAGTAAAGGTGATTGATTTTTTAGTGAGCCACTTTTAACGTCAGTTCTTTAAACACGGCGTTAAAGTGAACAACATTCTTTAACACGAAGTAAAGGTGATTGATTTTTAGTGAGCCACTTTTAACGTCAGTTCTTTAAACAAGCGGCGTTAAAGTGAACCTAACGATTCTTTTAACAACGAAGTAAAGGTGATTGATTTTTAGTGAGCCACTTTAACGTCAGTTCTTTAAACACGGCGTTAAAGTGAACCTAACCAGTTCTTTTAACACGAAGTAAAGGTGATTGATTTTTGTGAGCCACTTTTAACGTCAGTTCTTTAAACAAGCGGCGTTAAAGTGAACCTTAACCAGTTCTTTTAACAACTGAAGTAAAGGTGATTGATTTTTAGTGAGCCACTTTTAACGTCAGTTCTTTAAACAAGCGGCGTTAAAGTGAACCTTAACTGATTCTTTTAACACTGAAGTAAAAGGTGATTGATTTTTAGTGAGCCACTTTTAACGTCAGTTCTTTAAACACGGCGTTAAAGTGAACCTTTAACCAGTTCTTTTAACACGAAGTAAAGGTGATTGATTTTTAGTGAGCCACTTTTAACGTCATTCTTTAAACACGGCGTTAAAGTGAACCTAACCATTCTTTTAACAACTGAAGTAAAGGTGATTGATTTTTAGTGAGCCACTTTTAACGTCAGTTCTTTAAACAGCGGCGTTAAAGTGAACTTTAACCATTCTTTTAACACTGAAGTAAAGGTGATTGATTTTTAGTGAGCCACTTTTACGTCAGTTCTTTAAACAGCGGCGTTAAAGTGAACCTAACATTCTTTTAACCGAAGTAAAGGTGATTGATTTTTAGTGAGCCACTTTTAACGTCAGTTCTTTAAACAACGGCGTTAAAGTGAACCTAACCATTCTTTTAACAACGAAGTAAAGGTGATTGATTTTTAGTGAGCCACTTTACGTCAGTTCTTTAAACACGGCGTTAAGTGAACCTAACCATTCTTTTAACACTGAAGTAAAGGTGATTGATTTTTAGTGAGCCACTTTTAACGTCATTCTTTAAACACGGCGTTAAAAGTGAACCTAACCCTAACGAAGTAAAGGTGATTGATTTTTAGTGAGCCACTTTTAACGTCAGTTCTTTAAACACGGCGTTAAAGTGAACCTAACGATTCTTTTAACAACTGAAGTAAAGGTGATTGATTTTTAGTGAGCCACTTTTAACGTCAGTTCTTTAAACAAGCGGCGTTAAAGTGAACCTAACCGATTCTTTTAACACGAAGTAAAGGTGATTGATTTTTAGTGAGCCACTTTTAACGTCAGTTCTTTAAACAGCGGCGTTAAAGTGAACCTAACCGATTCTTTTAACAAAGTAAAGGTGATTGATTTTTGTGAGCCACTTTTAACGTCATTCTTTAAACACGGCGTTAAAGTGAACCTTAACCAGTTCTTTTAACACGAAGTAAAGGTGATTGATTTTTAGTGAGCCACTTTTAACGTCATTCTTTAAACAGCGGCGTTAAAGTGAACCTAACCAGTTCTTTTAACACGAAGTAAAGGTGATTGATTTTTAGTGAGCCACTTTTAACGTCAGTTCTTTAAACAACGGCGTTAAAGTGAACCTAACCAGTTCTTTTAACACGAAGTAAAGGTGATTGATTTTTAGTGAGCCACTTTTAACGTCAGTTCTTTAAACAAGGCGTTAAAGTGAACCTAACCATTCTTTTAACACGAAGTAAAGGTGATTGATTTTTAGTGAGCCACTTTTAACGTCAGTTCTTTAAACGGCGTTAAAGTGAACCTTTAACCAGTTCTTTTAACACTGAAGTAAAGGTGATTGATTTTTAGTGAGCCACTTTTAACGTCAGTTCTTTAAACAACGGCGTTAAAAGTGAACCTTTAACCAGTTCTTTTAACAAGAAGTAAAGGTGATTGATTTTTAGTGAGCCACTTTTAACGTCAGTTCTTTAAACAACGGCGTTAAAGTGAACCTTAACCAGTTCTTTTAACACGAAGTAAAGGTGATTGATTTTTAGTGAGCCACTTTTAACGTCATTCTTTAAACAAGCGGCGTTAAAGTGAACCTAACAGTTCTTTTAACAACTGAAGTAAAGGTGATTGATTTTTAGTGAGCCACTTTTAGCGTCAGTTCTTTAAACACGGCGTTAAAGTGAACCTTAACCAGTTCTTTTAACACTGAAGTAAAGGTGATTGATTTTTAGTGAGCCACTTTTAACGTCAGTTCTTTAAACAACGGCGTTAAAGTGAACCTAACCATTCTTTTAACAACTGAAGTAAAGGTGATTGATTTTTAGTGAGCCACTTTTAACGTCAGTTCTTTAAACAACGGCGTTAAAGTGAACCTAACCAGTTCTTTTAACACGAAGTAAAGGTGATTGATTTTTAGTGAGCCACTTTTAACGTCATTCTTTAAACAACGGCGTTAAAGTGAACTTTAACCATTCTTTTAACAACTGAAGTAAAGGTGATTGATTTTTAGTGAGCCACTTTTAACGTCAGTTCTTTAAACAGCGGCGTTAAAGTGAACTTTAACCATTCTTTTAACACGAAGTAAAGGTGATTGATTTTTAGTGAGCCACTTTTAACGTCAGTTCTTTAAACACGGCGTTAAAGTGAACAAATTCTTTTAACAGCGAAGTAAAGGTGATTGATTTTTAGTGAGCCACTTTTAACGTCAGTTCTTTAAACAAGGCGTTAAAGTGAACCTTAACCAGTTCTTTTAACACGAAGTAAAGGTGATTGATTTTTAGTGAGCCACTTTTACGTCAGTTCTTTAAACAGCGGCGTTAAAGTGAACCTTAACCAGTTCTTTTAACACGAAGTAAAGGTGATTGATTTTTAGTGAGCCACTTTTAACGTCAGTTCTTTAAACAACGGCGTTAAAGTGAACCTTAACCAGTTCTTTTAACACTGAAGTAAAGGTGATTGATTTTTAGTGAGCCACTTTTAACGTCATTCTTTAAACACGGCGTTAAAAGTGAACCTAACCATTCTTTTAACACGAAGTAAAGGTGATTGATTTTTAGTGAGCCACTTTTAACGTCAGTTCTTTAAACACGGCGTTAAAGTGAACCTAACCATTCTTTTAACACGAAGTAAAGGTGATTGATTTTTAGTGAGCCACTTTTAACGTCAGTTCTTTAAACAGCGGCGTTAAAGTGAACCTTAACCATTCTTTTAACACGAAGTAAAGGTGATTGATTTTTTAGTGAGCCACTTTAGCGTCATTCTTTAAACAAGCGGCGTTAAAGTGAACCTAACCATTCTTTTAACACGAAGTAAAGGTGATTGATTTTTAGTGAGCCACTTTTACGTCATTCTTTAAACACGGCGTTAAAGTGAACCTAACCAGTTCTTTTAACACGAAGTAAAGGTGATTGATTTTTAGTGAGCCACTTTTAACGTCATTCTTTAAACAACGGCGTTAAAGTGAACCTAACCATTCTTTTAACAACTGAAGTAAAGGTGATTGATTTTTAGTGAGCCACTTTACGTCATTCTTTAAACAAGCGTTAAAGTGAACTTCTTTTAACACGAAGTAAAGGTGATTGATTTTTTGAGCCACTTTAACGTCAGTTCTTTAAACAAGCGTTAAAGTGACTTAACTTGATTCTTTTAACAACGAGTAAAGGTGATTGATTTTTAGTGAGCCACTTTTACGTAGTTCTTTAAACAAGCGGCGTTAAAGTGAACCTTTAACCAGTTCTTTTAACAAGAAGTAAAGGTGATTGATTTTTAGTGAGCCACTTTACGTCGATTCTTTAAACAGCGGCGTTAAAGTGAACCTAACCATTCTTTTAACGAAGTAAAGGTGATTGATTTTTAGTGAGCCACTTTAACGGTTCTTTAAACAGCGCGTTAAAGTGAAAACTTGAAGTAAAGGTGATTGATTTTTAATGAGCCACTTTTAACGTAGTTCTTTAAACACGGCGTTAAAGTGAACCTTTAACATTCTTTACATGAAGTAAAGGTGATTGATTTTAGTGAACCACTTACGTCATTCTTTAAACAGCCGTTAAAGTGAACTTTAACTTGATTCTTTTAAATGAAGTAAAGGTGATTGATTTTTAGTGAGCCACTTTTAACGTCAGTTCTTTAAACAGCGGCGTTAAAGTGAACCTTTAACCAGTTCTTTTAACACGAAGTAAAGGTGATTGATTTTTAGTGAGCCACTTTTAACGTCAGTTCTTTAAACAACGGCGTTAAAAGTGAACCTTAACTAGTTCTTTTAGCTGAAGTAAAGGTGATTGATTTTTAGTGAGCCACTTTAACGTCAGTTCTTTAAACACGCGTTAAAGTGAACCTTTAACCATTCTTTTAACAACTGAAGTAAAGGTGATTGATTTTTATGAGCCACTTTTAACGTCAGTTCTTTAAACAGCGGCGTTAAAGTGAACTTAACCAGTTCTTTTAACAACGAAGTAAAGGTGATTGATTTTTAGTGAGCCACTTTACGTCAGTTCTTAAACACAGCGTTAAAGTGAACCTTGATTCTTTTAACCGAAGTAAAGGTGATTGATTTTTAGTGAGCCACTTTTAACGTCATTCTTTAAACAGCGGCGTTAAAGTGACCTAACCAGTTCTTTTAACAACTGAAGTAAAGGTGATTGATTTCTAGTGAGCCACTTTAACGTCGATTCTTTAAACACGGCGTTAAAGTGAACCTTAACCAGTTCTTTAGAAGTAAAGGTGATTGATTTTTAGTGAGCCACTTTACGTCAGTTCTTTAAACAGCAGCGTTAAAGTGAACCTTTAACCAGTTCTTTTAACAAGCAATAAAGGTGATTGATTTTTAGACTTTTCAAACGCGTTAAAGTGAACCTAACCATTCTTTTAACTAAGTAAAGGTGATTGATTTTTAGTGACCACTTTTAACGTCAGTTCTTTAAACAAGGCGTTAAAGTGACAACCATTCTTTAACTGAAGTAAAGGTGATTGATTTTTAAGAGCCACTTTTAACGTCGGTTCTTTAAACAGCGGCGTTAAAGTGAACTTTAACTGATTCTTTTAACTGAAGTAAAGGTGATTGATTTTTAGTAGCCACTTTAACGTCATTCTTTAAACACGGCGTTAAAGTGAACGCTAACCATTCTTTTAACAGTGAAGTAAAGGTGATTGATTTTAGTGAGCCACTTTAACGTCATTCTTTAAACACGGCGTTAAAGTGAACCTTTAACCATTCTTTTAACAAAGTAAAGGTGATTGATTTCTAGTGAGCCACTTTTAACGTCGTTCTTTAAACAACGGCGTTAAAGTGAACCTTAACCATTCTTTTAACAAGAAGTAAAGGTGATTGATTTTTAGTGAGCCACTTTTAACGTCAGTTCTTTAAACAACGGCGTTAAAGTGAACTAACCATTCTTTTAACAATGAAGTAAAGGTGATTGATTTTTAGTGAGCCACTTTTAACGTCAGTTCTTTAAACAAGCGTAAAAGTGAACTTTAACGATTCTTTTAACAATGAAGTAAAGGTGATTGATTTTTAGTGAGCCACTTTTAACGTCAGTTCTTTAAACAACGGCGTTAAAGTGAACTTAACGATTCTTTTAACGAAGTAAAGGTGATTGATTTTTAGTGAGCCACTTTTACGTCGATTCTTTAAACAAGGCGTTAAAGTGAACCTAACCATTCTTTTAACAGCGAAGTAAAGGTGATTGATTTTTAGTGAGCCACTTTTAACGTCAGTTCTTTAAACAAGGCGTTAAAGTGAACCTTAACTTGATTCTTTTAACAATGAAGTAAAGGTGATTGATTTTTAGTGAGCCACTTTTACGTCAGTTCTTTAAACAGGCGTTAAAGTGAACTTAACCAGTTCTTTTAACATGAAGTAAAGGTGATTGATTTTTAGTGAGCCATTTAACGTCGATTCTTTAACGGCGTTAAAGTGAACCTTTAATCATTCTTTAACATGAAGTAAAGGTGATTGATTTTTAGTGAGCCACTTTTACGTCGATTCTTTAAACAAGCGTTAAAAGTGAACCTTAACCAGTTCTTTTAACTGAAGTAAAGGTGATTGATTTTTAGTGAGCCACTTTTACGTCAGTTCTTTAAACAGCGGCGTTAAAGTGAACCTTTAACTGATTCTTTTAACACGAAGTAAAGGTGATTGATTTAGTGAGCCACTTAACGTCGATTCTTTAAACAATAGCGTTAAAAGTGAACTTTTAACCGATTCTTTTAACAACGAAGTAAAGGTGATTGATTTTTAGTGAGCCACTTTAACGTCAGTTCTTTAAACAGCAGCGTTAAAGTGAACCTTTAACCAGTTCTTTTAACAGGTAGTAAAGGTGATTGATTTTAGTGAGCCACTTAACGTCATTCTTTAAACAACGGCGTTAAAAGTTAAATTCTTTTAACATGAAGTAAAGGTGATTGATTTTTAGTGAGCCACTTTTAACGTCAATTCTTTAAACACGGCGTTAAAGTGACTATGATTCTTTTAACAACGAAGTAAAGGTGATTGATTTTTAGTGAGCCACTTTTAACGTCGGTTCTTTAAACAGGCGTTAAAGTGAACTAACCAGTTCTTTTAACAAAGTAAAGGTGATTGATTTTTAGTGAGCCACTTTTGGTCAGTTCTTTAAACAGCGGCGTTAAAGTGAACCCTAACCAGTTCTTTTAACAATGAAGTAAAGGTGATTGATTTTTAGTGAGCCACTTACGTCGATTCTTTAAACAAGGCGTTAAAGTGAACCTAACCATTCTTTTAACAGAAGTAAAGGTGATTGATTTTTGAGCCACTTTTAACGTCAGTTCTTTAAACACGGCGTTAAAGTGAATAACCAGTTCTTTTAACACTGAGTAAAGGTGATTGATTTTTAGTGAGCCACTTTTAACGTCATTCTTTAAACAATGGCGTTAAAGTGAACCTTTAACAGTTCTTTTAACATGAAGTAAAGGTGATTGATTTTTAGTGAGCCACTTTTAACGTCAGTTCTTTAAACAAGGCGTTAAAGTGAACCTTAATGATTCTTTTAACAACTGAAGTAAAGGTGATTGATTTTTAGTGAGCCATTTAACGTCAGTTCTTTAAACAGCGGCGTTAAAGTGAACTAACCATTCTTTTAACATGAAGTAAAGGTGATTGATTTTTAGTGAGCCACTTTGGAGTTCTTTAAACAAGGCGTTAAAGTGAACCTTAACCAGTTCTTTTAACAGTGAAGTAAAGGTGATTGATTTTTAGTGAGCCACTTTTAGCGTCGGTTCTTTAAACAACGGCGTTAAAGTGAACCTAACCATTCTTTTAACAGTGAAGTAAAGGTGATTGATTTTTAGTGAGCCACTTTTAACGTCAGTTCTTTAAACAGCAGCGTTAAAGTGAACCTTTAACCAGTTCTTTTAACAGCGAAGTAAAGGTGATTGATTTTTAGTGAGCCACTTTTAACGTCAGTTCTTTAAACAGCGGCGTTAAAGTGAACCTTTAACCATTCTTTTAACACGAAGTAAAGGTGATTGATTTTTAGTGAGCCACTTTTAACGTCAGTTCTTTAAACACGGCGTTAAAGTGACCTTTAACCAGTTCTTTTAACAACTGAGTAAAGGTGATTGATTTTTTGAGCCACTTTTAACGTCAGTTCTTTAAACAAGCGGCGTTAAAAGTGAACATTTAACCAGTTCTTTTAACTGAAGTAAAGGTGATTGATTTTTAGTGAGCCTACGTCAGTTCTTTAAACAGTGGCGTTAAAGTGAACTTTTAACCGATTCTTTTAACAACGAAGTAAAGGTGATTGATTTTTAGTGAGCCACTTTTAGCGTCGATTCTTTAAACAAGCGGCGTTAAAGTGAACCTAACGATTCTTTTAACACGAAGTAAAGGTGATTGATTTTTAGTGAGCCACTTTAACGTCATTCTTTAAACAGCGGCGTTAAAGTGAACCTTAACCATTCTTTTAACAATGAAGTAAAGGTGATTGATTTTTAGTGAGCCACTTTTAACGTCAGTTCTTTAAACAACGGCGTTAAAGTGAACCTTTAACTGATTCTTTTAACGAAGTAAAGGTGATTGATTTTTAGTGAGCCACTTTTAACGTCATTCTTTAAACAGCAGCGTTAAAGTGAACCTTAACGATTCTTTTAACATGAAGTAAAGGTGATTGATTTTTAGTGAGCCACTTTTAACGTCAGTTCTTTAAACAAGCGGCGTTAAAGTGAACCAACGATTCTTTTAACAAGTAAAGGTGATTGATTTTTAGTGAGCCACTTTTAACGTCAGTTCTTTAAACAAGCGGCGTTAAAGTGAACTTTAACCAGTTCTTTTAACTGAAGTAAAGGTGATTGATTTTTAGTACCACTTTTAACGTCAGTTCTTTAAACGCGTTAAAGTGAACCTAACCAGTTCTTTTAACAACGAAGTAAAGGTGATTGATTTTTAGTGAGCCACTTTAACGTCATTCTTTAAACAGGCGTTAAAGTGAACCTAACCATTCTTTTAACACGAAGTAAAGGTGATTGATTTTTAGTGAGCCACTTACGTCAGTTCTTTAAACACGGCGTTAAAGTGAACCTTTAACTTGATTCTTTTAACAATGAAGTAAAGGTGATTGATTTTTAGTGAGCCACTTTACGTCAGTTCTTTAAACAGCGGCGTTAAAGTGAACCTTTAACCAGTTCTTTTAACAGCGAAGTAAAGGTGATTGATTTTTAGTGAGCCACTTTTAACGTCATTCTTTAAACAGCGGCGTTAAAGTGAACTTTAACCGATTCTTTTAACAACTGAAGTAAAGGTGATTGATTTTAGTGAGCCACTTTTAACGTCGATTCTTTAAACAGCGTTAAAGTGAACCTTTAACCATTCTTTTAACACGAAGTAAAGGTGATTGATTTTTAGTGAGCCACTTTTAACGTCGGTTCTTTAAACAGCGGCGTTAAAGTGAACCTTTAACTTGATTCTTTTAACAGAAGTAAAGGTGATTGATTTTAGTGAGCCACTTTAACGTCAGTTCTTTAAACAAGGCGTTAAAGTGAACTTTAACTTGATTCTTTTAACACGAAGTAAAGGTGATTGATTTTTAGTGAGCCACTTTTAACGTCAGTTCTTTAAACAAGCGGCGTTAAAGTGAACCTACCATTCTTTTAACAATGAAGTAAAGGTGATTGATTTCTAGAGACTTTAACGTCATTCTTTAAACAGCAGCGTTAAAGTGAACTTTAACCATTCTTTTAACTGAAGTAAAGGTGATTGATTTTTAGTGAGCCACTTTTAACGTCATTCTTTAAACACGGCGTTAAAGTGAACCTAACCATTCTTTTAACACGAAGTAAAGGTGATTGATTTTTAGTGAGCCACAACGTCATTCTTTAAACACGGCGTTAAAGTGAACCACAACTGATTCTTTTAACAAGAAGTAAAGGTGATTGATTTTTAGTGAGCCACTTTAACGTCAGTTCTTTAAACAAGCGGCGTTAAAGTGAACCTAACCATTCTTTTAACACGAAGTAAAGGTGATTGATTTTTAGTGAGCCACTTTTAACGTCATTCTTTAAACACGGCGTTAAAGTGAACCTAACCAGTTCTTTTAACACGAAGTAAAGGTGATTGATTTTTAGTGAGCCACTTTTAACGTCAGTTCTTTAAACACGGCGTTAAAGTGAACCAACCATTCTTTTAACACGAAGTAAAGGTGATTGATTTTTAGTGAGCCACTTTTAACGTCAGTTCTTTAAACAAGCGGCGTTAAAGTGAACCTTAACCAGTTCTTTTAACGAAGTAAAGGTGATTGATTTTTAGTGAGCCACTTTTACGTCAGTTCTTTAAACACGGCGTTAAAGTGAACCTTTAACCAGTTCTTTTAACAGCGAAGTAAAGGTGATTGATTTTTAGTGAGCCACTTTTAACGTCATTCTTTAAACAACGGCGTTAAAGTGAACCTTAACCAGTTCTTTTAACAGCGAAGTAAAGGTGATTGATTTTTAGTGAGCCACTTTTAACGTCAGTTCTTTAAACAAGCGGCGTTAAAGTGAACCTTTAACGATTCTTTTAACACGAAGTAAAGGTGATTGATTTTTAGTGAGCCATTTAACGTCATTCTTTAAACAAGGCGTTAAAGTAAATAACAATTCTTTTAACAATGAAGTAAAGGTGATTGATTTTTAGTGAGCCACTTTACGTCGGTTCTTTAAACAGCGGCGTTAAAGTGAACCTAACCATTCTTTTAACACGAAGTAAAGGTGATTGATTTTTAGTGAGCCACTTTTAACGTCATTCTTTAAACAGGGCGTTAAAGTGAACCTAACCATTCTTTTAACACGAAGTAAAGGTGATTGATTTCTAGTGAGCCACTTTTAACGTCAGTTCTTTAAACAGCGGCGTTAAAGTGAACCTAACCAATTCTTTTAACACGAAGTAAAGGTGATTGATTTTAGTGAGCCACTTTTAACGTCGGTTCTTTAAACACGGCGTTAAAGTGAACCTTTAACCAGTTCTTTTAACACGAAGTAAAGGTGATTGATTTTTAGTGAGCCACTTTTAACGTCGATTCTTTAAACAACGGCGTTAAAGTGAACCTTTAACTTGATTCTTTTAACAACGAAGTAAAGGTGATTGATTTTTAGTGAGCCACTTTTAACGTCAGTTCTTTAAACACGGCGTTAAAGTGAACTTTAACCAGTTCTTTTAACACGAAGTAAAGGTGATTGATTTTAGTGAGCCACTTTTAACGTCAGTTCTTTAAACAACGGCGTTAAAGTGAACCTTTAACCGATTCTTTTAACACGAAGTAAAGGTGATTGATTTTTAGTGAGCCACTTTTAACGTCATTCTTTAAACAGCGGCGTTAAAAGTGAACCTTTAACCATTCTTTTAACACGAAGTAAAGGTGATTGATTTTTAGTGAGCCACTTTTAACGTCATTCTTTAAACAAGGCGTTAAAGTGAACTTTAACCAGTTCTTTTAACAACTGAAGTAAAGGTGATTGATTTTTAGTGAGCCACTTTTAACGTCATTCTTTAAACAAGCGGCGTTAAAGTGAACCTTTAACCGATTCTTTTAACACGAAGTAAAGGTGATTGATTTTTAGTGAGCCACTTTAACGTCATTCTTTAAACAGCGGCGTTAAAGTGAACCTTAACCAGTTCTTTTAACAACTGAAGTAAAGGTGATTGATTTTTAGTGAGCCACTTTAACGTCAGTTCTTTAAACAAGGCGTTAAAGTGAACCTTAACATTCTTTTAACACGAAGTAAAGGTGATTGATTTTTAGTGAGCCACTTTTAACGTCATTCTTTAAACAAGCGGCGTTAAAGTGATTTAACGTTCTTTTAACACGAAGTAAAGGTGATTGATTTTTAGTGAGCCACTTTTAACGTCAGTTCTTTAAACAAGGCGTTAAAGTTAACCATTCTTTTAACAACGAAGTAAAGGTGATTGATTTTTAGTGAGCCACTTTTAACGTCATTCTTTAAACAACGGCGTTAAAGTGAACAACATTCTTTTAACTGAAGTAAAGGTGATTGATTTTTAGTGAGCCACTTTAACGTCAGTTCTTTAAACAGGCGTTAAAGTGAACCTAACCAGTTCTTTTAACACGAAGTAAAGGTGATTGATTTTTAGTGAGCCACTTTTAACGTCATTCTTTAAACAGGCGTTAAAGTGAACCTTAACCAGTTCTTTTACTGAAGTAAAGGTGATTGATTTTTAGTGAGCCACTTTTAACGTCATTCTTTAAACACGGCGTTAAAGTGAACCTTAACCAGTTCTTTTAACAACTGAAGTAAAGGTGATTGATTTTTAGTGAGCCACTTTAGCGTCAGTTCTTTAAACAACGGCGTTAAAGTGAACCTTTAACTGATTCTTTTAAGAAGTAAAGGTGATTGATTTTTAGTGAGCCACTTTTAACGTCATTCTTTAAACAAGCGGCGTTAAAGTGAACCTTAACCAGTTCTTTTAACAACTGAAGTAAAGGTGATTGATTTTTAGTGAGCCACTTTTAACGTCAGTTCTTTAAACAAGCGGCGTTAAAGTGAACCTTAACATTCTTTTAACAACGAAGTAAAGGTGATTGATTTTTAGTGAGCCACTTTTAACGTCAGTTCTTTAAACAAGCGGCGTTAAAAGTGAACCTTTAACCAGTTCTTTTAACAGCTGAAGTAAAGGTGATTGATTTTTAGTGAGCCACTTTTACGTCAGTTCTTTAAACAGCGGCGTTAAAGTGAACCTAACCATTCTTTTAACACGAAGTAAAGGTGATTGATTTTTAGTGAGCCACTTTTACGTCAGTTCTTTAAACAACGGCGTTAAAGTGAACTTTAACCATTCTTTTAACAGCGAAGTAAAGGTGATTGATTTTTAGTGAGCCACTTTTAACGTCAATTCTTTAAACAGCGGCGTTAAAGTGAACCTAACTGATTCTTTTAACAGAAGTAAAGGTGATTGATTTTTAGTGAGCCACTTTACGTCAGTTCTTTAAACACGGCGTTAAAGTGAACCTTTAACCAGTTCTTTTAACAACTGAAGTAAAGGTGATTGATTTTTAGTGAGCCACTTTTAACGTCATTCTTTAAACACGGCGTTAAAGTGAACCTTTAACCGTTCTTTTAACACTGAAGTAAAGGTGATTGATTTTTAGTGAGCCACTTTAACGTCAGTTCTTTAAACACGGCGTTAAAGTGAACTAACGATTCTTTTAACAAACGTAAAGGTGATTGATTTTTAGTGAGCCACTTTTAACGTCATTCTTTAAACACGGCGTTAAAGTGAACCTTTAACCAGTTCTTTTAACACGAAGTAAAGGTGATTGATTTTTAGTGAGCCACTTTTACGTCGTTCTTTAAACAGCGGCGTTAAAGTGAACCTTTAACCATTCTTTTAACACGAAGTAAAGGTGATTGATTTTTAGTGAGCCACTTTTAACGTCAGTTCTTTAAACAGCGTTAAAGTGAACCAACATTCTTTTAACCGAAGTAAAGGTGATTGATTTTTAGTGAGCCACTTTAACGTCAGTTCTTTAAACACGGCGTTAAAGTGAACCTAACCAGTTCTTTTAACCGAAGTAAAGGTGATTGATTTTTAGTGAGCCACTTTTAACGTCAGTTCTTTAAACAGCGGCGTTAAAGTGAACCTAAGATTCTTTTAACCGAAGTAAAGGTGATTGATTTTTAGTGAGCCACTTTCGTCAATTCTTTAAACAAGGCGTTAAAGTGAACCTTTAACCAGTTCTTTTAACCGAAGTAAAGGTGATTGATTTTTGTGAGCCACTTTTAGCGTCAGTTCTTTAAACAAGCGGCGTTAAAAGTGAACCTACTAACCGATTCTTTTAACAACTGAAGTAAAGGTGATTGATTTTTAGTGAGCCACTTTTAACGTCATTCTTTAAACAACGGCGTTAAAGTGAACCTTTAACCAGTTCTTTTAACACTGAAGTAAAGGTGATTGATTTTTAGTGAGCCACTTTTAACGTCAGTTCTTTAAACAACGGCGTTAAAGTGAACCTAACCATTCTTTTAACAAAGTAAAAGGTGATTGATTTTTAGTGAGCCACTTTAACGTCGATTCTTTAAACAACGGCGTTAAAAGTAACTTTTAACCGATTCTAACTGAAGTAAAGGTGATTGATTTTTAGTGAGCCACTTTTAACGTCAGTTCTTTAAACAAGCGGCGTTAAAGTGAACCTTTAACCAGTTCTTTTAACAATGAAGTAAAAGGTGATTGATTTTTAGTGAGCCACTTTTAACGTCAGTTCTTTAAACAAGCGGCGTTAAAAGTGAACTCTAACCAGTTCTTTTAACAGCTGAAGTAAAAGGTGATTGATTTTCTAGTGAGCCACTTTTAACGTCATTCTTTAAACAACGGCGTTAAAAGTGAACCTTTAACTTGATTCTTTTAACAAGCGAAGTAAAAGGTGATTGATTTTTTGTGAGCCACTTTTAGCGTCATTCTTTAAACTGGCGTTAAAAGTGAACCTTTTAACCAGTTCTTTTAACAAGCTGAAGTAAAGGTGATTGATTTTTAGTGAGCCACTTTCAGCGTCGATTCTTTAAACAAGCGGCGTTAAAAGTGAACCTTTTAACCGATTCTTTTAA
>JAUPTC010001243.1:0-26701 GCA_030762895.1 Sophora flavescens
TTACAATCATTGTTTTTGGTTTTACATTATTGGGCTTAATTGGACTTAATTGCTAAACATAGTTAATTTTAGGATTTTTCACTCATCCCAGTCTTGTTGCCATGCGCAGAGTATAACTAAAGCTTCAGATATCGGATTTTGGTGATCTTGCTGTCCCTAGAAAGATAAGGAAGATACCTACAATTTCAGGTGACACAAGAATTGTCAATTTAGGAGAAAATCAAGGCTAAATTGGGTCCCGAACTTATCCTGACCTAACCCTAGACCAAATTAAGGGCCTCTGAAAAAGCTTTCCAACAAGGTATCATATGCCTTAATTGGGATAAAGATGAGTAAGTTTGGCCCATTTAAGTGAAGGAATATCATGGACTGCGCACTGTTCCGCGCCAGAGAACTCGGGACCCAATTTAGCCTTGATTTTGGAATAATTTGACAATTCTTATGAACCAGAAATTGTAGGTCCCTTCCTTATCTTTCTAGGGACAGCAAGATCATCAAAATTCGATATCTGTAGCTCTAGATATGCTGTGCACAAGGCAACAAGGTCAGGACGAGTGAAAAATCCGAAAATTAACAATGTTTAGCAATTATGCCCAATAATGTAAAAGCAAAAACAATGATTGTAAAAGTTGTCTAATTTGCTTCTCTCTCTAGCTTGTGCGGCTGTAAACTGCTATTTATGCTTTTTAATCCCGACCTAACCCTAGACCAAATTAAGGGCCTTTGAATAAGTTTCCAACAAGGTATCATATGCCTTAATTGGGCTTAAGATTAGTAAGTTAGGCCCATTTAGGTGAAGGAATATCATGGACTGCGCACTGATCCGCGCCAGAGTATTCGGGACCCAATTTAGCCTTGATTTTGGTCTAATTTGACAATTATTGTGAAACTTGAAATTGTTGGTCCCTTCCTTATCTTTCTAGGGACAGCAAGATCACCAAAATCCGAAATCTGTAGCTCTAGTTATGCTCTGCGCAAGGCAACAAGGTCAGGAAGAGTGAAAAATCCGAAAATTAACAATGTTTAGCAATTAAGACCAATTAAGCCCAATATTGTAAAAGCAAAAACAATGATTGTAAAAGTTGTCTAATTTCCATCTCTCTCTGGCTTGTGCGGCTGTAAACTGCTCTTTATGCTTTTTAATCCCGACATAACCCTAGACCAAATTAAGGGCCTCTGAATAAGCTTTCCAACAAGGTATCATAGGCCTTAAATGGGCTTAAGATTAGTAAGTTAGGCCCATTTAAGTGAAGGAATATCATGGACTGCGCGCTGATCCGCGCCAGAGAACTCGGGACCCAATTTGGCCTTTATTTTGGAATAATTTGACAATTCTTGTGAACCTGAAATTGTAGGTCCCTTCCTTATCTTTCTAGGGACAGCAAGATCATCAAAATCCGATATCTGTAGCTCTAGTTATGCTGTGCACAAGGCAACAAGGTCAGGACGAGTGAAAAATCCGAAAATTAACAATGTTTAGCAATTATGCCCAGTAATGTAAAAGCAAAAACAATGATTGTAAAAGTTGTCTAATTTGCTTCTCTCTCTAGCTTGTGCGGCTGTAAACTGCTATTTATGCTTTTTAATCCCGACCTAACCCTAGACCAAATTAAGGGCCTTTGAATAAGCTTTCCAACAAGGTATCATATGCCTTAATTGGGCTTAATATTAGTAACTTAGGCCCATTTAGGTGAAGGAATATCATGGATCGCAGACTGATCCGCGCCAGAGTACTCGGGACCCAATATAGCCTTGATTTTGGTCTAATTTGACAATTATTGTGAAACCTGAAATTGTTGGTCTCTTCCTTATCTTTATAGGGACAGCAAGATCACCAAAATCCGAAATCTGTAGCTCTAGTTATGCTCTGCGCAAGGCAACAAGGTCAGGAAGAGTGAAAAATCCGAAAATTAACAATGTTTAGCAATTAAGACCAATTAAGCCCAATATTGTAAAAGCAGAAACAATGATTGTAAAAGTTGTCTAATTTCCATCTCTCTCTGGCTTGTGCGGCTGTAAACTGCTCTTTATGCTTTTTAATCCCGACATAACCCTAGACCAAATTAAGGGCCTCTGAATAAGCTTTCCAACAAGGTATCATAGGCCTTAAATGGGCTTAAGATTAGTAAGTTTGGCCCATTTAAGTGAAAGAAAATCATGGACTGCGCGCTGATCCGCTCCAGAGAACTCGGGACCCAATTTAGCCTTGATTTTGGAATAATTTGACAATTCTTGTGAACCTGAAATTGTAGGTCCCTTCCTTATCTTTCTAGGGACAGCAAGATCATCAAAATCCGATATTTGTAGCTCTAGTTATGCTGTGCACAAGGCAACAAGGTCAGGATGAGTGAAAAATCCGAAAATTAACAATGTTTAGCAATTATGCCCAATAATGTAAAAGCAAAAACAATGATTGTAAAAGTTGTCTAATTTGCTTCTCTCTCTAGCTTGTGCGGCTGTAAACTGCTATTTATGCTTTTTAATCCCGACCTAACCCTAGACCAAATTAAGGGCCTTTGAATAAGCTTTCCAACAAGGTATCATATGCCTTAATTGGGCTTAATATTAGTAACTTAGGCCCATTTAGGTGAAGGAATATCATGGATGCGCATCGATCCGCGCCAGAGTACTGGGACCCAATAAAGCCTTGATTTTGGTCTAATTTGACAATTATTGTGAAACCTAAATTGTTGGTCTCTTCCTTATCTTTCTAGGGACAGCAAGATCACCAAAATCAAAGAGCTCTAGTTATGCTCTGCGCAAGGCAACAAGGTCGGGAAGAGTGAAAAATCCAAAATTAACAATGTTTAGCAATTAAACAATTAACCCAATATTGTAAGAAAACAATGATTGTAAATGTTGTCTAATTTCACTCTCTCGCTTTCACTTAAACTCTCTTTATGTTTTAATCCAATAACCTAGACCAAATTAAGGGCCTCAATAAGCTTTCCAACAAGTATCATAGCCTTAATTGGGCTTAAGATTAGTAAGTTAGGCCCATTTAAGTGAAGAATATCATGGGATCCGCAAGAACTCGGGACCCAATTTAGCCTTGATTTTGGAATAATTTGACAATTCTTGTGAACCTGAAATTGTAGGTCCCTTCCTTATCTTTCTAGGGACAGCAAGATCATCAAAATCCGATATCCGTAGCTCTAGTTATCTGTGCACAAGGCAACAAGGTCGGGATGAGTGAAAAATCCGAAAATTAACAATGTTTAGCAATTATGCCCAATAATGTAAAAGCAAAAACAATGATTGTAAAAGTTGTCTAATTTCCTTCTCTCTCTAGCTTGTGCGGCTATAAACTGCTATTTATGCTTTTTAATCCCGACCTAACCCTAGACCAAATTAAGAGCCTTTGAATAAGTTTCCAACAAGGTATCATATGCCTTAATTGGGCTTAAGATTAGTAAGTTAGGCCCATTTAGGTGAAGGAATATCATTGACTGCGCACTGATCCGCGCCAGAGTACTCGGGACCCAATTTAGCCTTGATTTTGGTCTAATTTGACAATTATTGTGAAACCTGAAATTGTTGGTCCCTTCCTTATCTTTCTAGGGACAGCAAGATCACCAAAATCCGAAATCTGTAGCTCTAGTTATGCTGTGCACAAGGCAACAAGGTCAGGACGAGTGAAAAATCCGAAAATTAACAATGTTTAGCAATTATGCCCAATAATGTAAAAGCAAAAACAATGATTGTAAATGTTGTCTAATTTCCGTCTCTCTGGCTTGTGCGGCTGTAAACTGCTATTTATGCTTTTTAATCCCGACCTAACCCTAGACCAAATTAAGGGCATCTGAATAAGCTTTCCAACAAGGTATCATATGCCTTAATTGGGCTTAATATTAGTAAGTTAGGCCGATTTAAATGAAGGAATATCATGGACTGCGCACTGATCTGCGCCAGAGAACTCGGCACCCAATTTAGCCTTGATTTTGGAATAATTTGACAATTCTTGTGAACCTGAAATTGTAGGTCCCTTCCTTATCTTTCTAGGGACAGCAAGATCATCAAAATCCGATATCTGTAGCTCTAGTTATGCTGTGCACAAGGCAACAAGGTCAGGACGAGTGAAAAATCCGAAAATTAACAATGTTTAGCAATTATCCCCAATAATGTAAAAGCAAAAACAATGATTGTAAAAGTTGTCTAATTTGCTTCTCTCTCTAGCCTGTGCGGCTGTAAACTGCTATTTATGCTTTTTAATCCCGACCTAACCCTAGACCAAATTAAGGGCCTTTGAATAAGCTTTCCAACAAGGTATCATATGCCTTAATTGGGCTTAATGTTAGTAACTTAGGCCCATTTAGGTGAAGGAATATCATGGACTGCGCACTGATCCGCGCCAGAGTACTCGGGACCCAATATAGCCTTGATTTCGGTCTAATTTGACAATTATTGTGAAACATGAAATTGTTGGTCTCTTCCTTATCTTTATAGGGACAGCAAGATCACCAAAATCCGAAATCTGTAGCTCTTGTTATGCTCTGCGCAAGACAAGAAGGTCAGGAAGAGTGAAAAATCCGAAAATTAACAACGTTTAGCAATTAAGACCAATTAAGCCCAATATTGTAAAAGCAAAAACAATGATTGTAAAAGTCGTCTAATTTCCATCTCTCTCTGGCTTGTGCGGCTGTAAACTGCTCTTTATGCTTTTTAATCCACACCTAACCCTAGACCAAATTAAGGGCCTCTGAATAAGCTTTCCAACAAGGTATCATAGGCCTTAAATGGGCTTAAGATTAGTAAGTTAGGACCATTTAAGTGAAGGAATATCATGGATCGCATGGACCGATCCGCGTCGAGAGAACTCGGGACCCAATTTAGCCTTGATTTTGGAATAATTTGACAATTCTTGTGAACCTGAAATTGTAGGTCCCTTCCTTATCTCTCTAGGGACAGCAAGATCATCAAAATCCGATATCTGTAGCTCTAGTTATGCTGTGCACAAGGCAACAAGGTCAGGACGAGTGAAAAATCCATAAATTAACAATGTTTAGCAATTATGCCCAATAATGTAAAAGCAAAAACAATGATTGTAAAATTTGTCTAATTTCCTTCTCTCTCTAGCTTGTGCGGCTGTAAACTGCTATTTATGCTTTTTAATCCCGACCTAACCCTAGACCAAATTAAGGGCCTTTGAATAAGTTTCCAACAAGGTATCATATGCCTTAATTGGGCTTAAGATTAGTAAGTTAGGCCCATTTAGGTGAAGGAATATCATGGATCTGCGCACTGATCCGCGCCAGAGTACTCGGGACCCAATTTAGCCTGGATTTGGGTCTAATTTGACAATTATTGTGAAACCTGAAATTGTTGGTCTCTTCCTTATCTTTCTAGGGACAGCAAGATCACCAAAATCCGAAATCTGTAGCTCTAGTTATGCTCTGCGCAAGGCAACAAGGTCAGGAAGAGTGAAAATTCAGAAAATTAACAATGTTTAGCAATTAAGACCAATTAAGCCCAATATTGTAAAAGCAAAAACAATGATTGTAAAAGTTGTCTAATTTCCATCTCTCTTGCTTGTGCGGTTGTAAACTGCTATTTATGCATTTTAATCCCGACCTAACCCTAGACCAAATTAAGGGCCTCTGAATAAGCTTTCCAACAAGGTATCATAGGCCTTAAATGGGCTTAAGATTAGTAAGTTAGGCCCATTTAAGTGAAGGAATATCATGGACTGCGCACTGATCCACGCCAGAGAACTCGGGACCCAATTTAGCCTTGATTTTATAATAATTTGACAATTCTTGTGCACCTGAAATTGTAGGTCCCTTCCTTATCTTTCTAGGGACAGCAAGATCATCAAAATCCGATATCTGTAGCTCTATATCTCGTGGGGACATGAGAACATGGCCAGGACGAGTGAAAAATCCGAAAATTAACAATGTTTAGCAATTATGCCCAATAATGTAAAAGCAAAAACAATGATTGTAAAAGTTGTCTAATTTGCTTCTCTCTCTAGCTTGTGCGGCTGTAAACTGCTATTTATGCTTTTTAATCCCGACCTAACCCTAGAGCAAATTAAGGGCCTTTGAATAAGCTTTCCAACAAGGTATCATATGCCTTAATTGGGCTTAATATTAGTAACTTAGGCCCATTTAGGTGAAGGAATATCGTGGATTGCGCACCGATCCGCGCCATAGTACTCGGGACCCAATATAGCCTTGATTTTGATCTAATTTGACAATTATTGTGAAACCCGAAATTGTTGCTTTCTTCCTTATCTTTATAGGGACAACAAGATCACCAAAATCCGAAATCGGTAGCTCTAGTTATGCTCTGCGCAAGGCAACAAGGTCAGGAAGAGTGAAAATTCCGAAAATTAACAATGTTTAGCAATTAAGACCAATTAAGCCCAATATTGTAAAAGCAAAAACAATGATTGTAAATGTTGTCTAATTTCCGTCTCTCTGGCTTGTGCGGCTGTAAACTGCTATTTATGCTTTTTAATCCCGACCTAACCCTAGACCAAATTAAGGGCATCTGAATAAGCTTTCCAACAAGGTATCATATGCCTTAATTGGGCTTAATATTAGTAAGTTAGGCCGATTTAAATGAAGGAATATCATGGACTGCACCGATCCACGAGAGAACTCGGAACCCAATTTAGCCTTGATTTTGGAATAATTTGACAATTCTTGTGAACCTGAAATTGTAGGTCCCTTCCTTATCTTTCTAGGGACAGCATGATAATCAAAATCCGATATCTGTAGCTCTAGTTATGCTGTGCACAAGGCAACAAGGTCAGGACGAGTGAAAAATCCGAAAATTAACAATGTTTAGCAATTATACCCAATAATGTAAAAGCAAAAACAATGATTGTAAAAGTTGTCTAATTTGCTTCTCTCTCTAGCTTGTGCGGCTGTAAACTGCTATTTATGCTTTTTAATCCCGACCTAACCCTAGACCAAATTAAGGGCCTTTGAATAAGCTTTCCAATAAAGGTATCATATGCCTTAATTGGGCTTAATATTAGTAACTTAGGCCCATTTAGGTGAAGGAATATCATGGACTGCGCACTGATCCGCACCAGAGTACTCAGGACCCAATATAGCCTTGATTTCGGTCTAATTTGACAATTATTGTGAAACATGAAATTGTTGGTCTCTTCCTTATCTTTATAGGGACAGCAAGATCACCAAAATCCCAAATCTGTCGCTCTAGTTATGCTCTGCGCAAAGCAACAAGGTCAGGAAGAGTGAAAATTCCGAAAATTAACAATGTTTAGCAATTAAGACCAATTAAGCCCAATATTGTAAAAGCAAAAACAATGATTGTAAATGTTGTCTAATTTCCGTCTCTCTGGCTTGTGCGGCTGTAAACTGCTATTTATGCTTATTAATCCCGACCTAACCCTAGACCAAATTAAGGGCCTCTGAATAAGCTTTCCAACAATGTATCATATGCCTTAAATGGGCTTAAGATTAGTAAGTTAGGCCCATTTAAGTGAAGGAATATCATGGATTGCGCACTGATCTGCGCCAGAGATCTCGGGACCCAATTTAGCCTTGATTTTGGAATAATTTGACAATTCTTGTGAACCTGAAATTGTAGGTCCCTTCCTTATCTTTGTAGGGACCGCAAAATCATCAAAATCCGATATCTGTAGCTCTAGTTATCTTTGTGCACAAGGCAACAAGGTCAGGACGAGTGAAAAATCCGAAAATTAACAATGTTTAGCAATTATGCCCAATAATGTAAAAGCAAAAACAATGATTGTAAAAGTTGTCTAATTTGCTTCTCTCTCTAGCTTGTGCGGCTGTAAACTGCTATTTATGCTTTTTAATCCCGACCTAACCCTAGACCAAATTAAGGGCCTTTGAATAAGCTTTCCAACAAGGTATCATATGCCTTAATTGGGCTTAATATTAGTAACTTAGGCCCATTTAGGTGAAGGAATATCATGGACTGCGCAGACCGATCCCGCACGCAGTACTCAGGACCCAATATAGCCTTGATTTTGGTCTAATTTGACAATTATTGTGAAACCTGAAATTGTTGGTCTCTTCCTTATCTTTATAGGGACAGCAAGATCACCAAAATCCCACATCTGTAGCTCTAGTTATGCTCTGCGCAAAGCAACAAGGTCAGGAAGAGTGAAAATTCCGAAAATTAACAATGTTTAGCAATTAAGACCAATTAAGCCCAATATTGTAAAAGCAAAAACAATGATTGTAAATGTTGTCTAATTTCCGTCTCTCTGGCTTGTGCGGCTGTAAACTGCTCTTTATGCTTTTTGATCCTGACCTAACCCTAGACCAAATTAAGGGCCTCTGAATAAGCTTTCCAACAAGGTATCATATGCCTTAATTGGGCTTAAGATTAGTAAGTTAGGCCCATTTAAGTGAAGGAATATCATGGACTCGCGATCGATCCGCGCCAGAGAACTCGGCACCCAATTTAGCCTTGATTTTGGAATAATTTGACAATTCTTGTGAACCTGAAATTGTACGTCCCTTCCTTATCTTTCTAGGGACAACAAGATCATCAAAATCCGATATCTGTAGCTCTAGTTATGCTGTGCAAAAGGCAACAAGGTCAGGACGAGTGAAAAATCCGAAAATTAACAATGTTTAGCAATTATGCCCAATAATGTAAAAGCAAAAACAATGATTGTAAAAGTTGTTTAATTTGCTTTTCTCTCTATCTTGTACGGTTGTAAACTGCTATTTATGCTTTTTAATCCCGACCTAACCCTAGACCAAATTAAGGGCCTTTGAATAAGCTTTCCAACAAGGTATCATATGCCTTAATTGGGCTTAATATTAGTAACTTAGGCCCATTTAGGTGAAGGAATATCATGGACTGCGCACTGATCCGCGCCAGAGTACTCGGGACCCAATATAGCCTTCATTTTGGTCTAATTTGACAATTATTGTGAAACCTAAAATTGTTGGTCTCTTCCTTATCTTTATAGGGACAGCAAGATCAACAAAATCCGAAATCTGTAGCTCTAGTTATGCTCTGCGCAAGGCAACAAGGTCAGGAAGAGTGAAAATTCCGAAAATTAACAATGTTTAGCAATTAAGACCAATTAAGCCCAATATTGTAAAAGCAAAAACAATGATTGTAAATGTTGTCTAATTTCCGTCTCTCTGGCTTGTGCGGCTGTAAACTGCTCTTTATGCTTTTTAATCCCGACCTAACCCTAGACCAAATTAAGGGCCTCTGAATAAGCTTTCCAACAAGGTATTATAGGCCTTAAATGGGCTTAAGATTAGTAAGTTAGGCCCATTTAAGTGAAGGAATATCATGGACTGCGCACTGATCCGCGCCAGAGAACTCGGGACCCAATTTAGCCTTGATTTTGGAATAATTTGACAATTCTAGTGCACCTGAAATTGTAGGTCCCTTCCTTATCTTTCTAGGGACAGCAACATCATCAAAATCCGATATCTGTAGCTCTAGTTATGCTGTGCACAAGGCAACAAGGTCAGGACGAGTGAAAAATCCGAAAATTAACAATGTTTAGCAATTATGCCCAATAATGTAAAAGCAAAAACAATGATTGTAAAAGTTGTCTAATTTGCTTCTCTCTCTAGCTTGTGCGGCTGTAAACTGCTATTTATGCTTTTTAATCCCGACCTAACCCCAGACCAAATTAAGGGCCTTTGAATAAGCTTTCCAACAAGGTATCATATGCCTTAATTGGGCTTAATATTAGTAACTTAGGCCCATTTAGGTGAAGGAATATCATGGACTGCGCACTGATCCGCGCCAGAGTACTCGGGACCCAATATAGCCTTGATTTTGGTCTAATGTGACAGTTATTGTGAAACCTGAAATTATTGACCTCTTCCTTATCTTTATACGGACAGCAAGATCACCAAAATCCGAAATCTGTAGCTCTAGTTATGCTCTGCGCAAGGCAACAAGGTCAGGAAGTGTGAAAATTCCGAAAATTAACAATGTTTAGCAATTAAGACCAATTAAGCCCAATATTGTAAAAGCAAAAACAATGATTGTAAATGTTGTCTAATTTCCGTCTCTCTGGCTTGTGCGGCTGTAAACTGCTCTTTATGCTTTTTAATCCCGACCTAACCCTAGACCAAATTAAGGGCCTCTGAATAAGCATTCCAACAAGGTATCATATGCCTTAATTGGGCTTAAGATTAGTAAGTTAGGCCCATTTAAGTGAAGGAATATCATGGACTGCGCACTGATCCGCGCCAGAGAACTCGGGACCCAATTTATCCTTGATTTGGGAATAATTTGACAATTCTTGTGAACCTGAAGTTGTAGGTCCCTTCCTTATCTTTCTAGGGACAGCAAGATCATCAAAATCCCATATCTGTAGCTCTAGTTATGCTATGCAAAGGCAACATGGTCAAGACGAGTGAAAAATCCGAAAATTAACAATGTTTAGCAATTAAGACCAATTAAGCCCAATATTGTAAAAGCAAAAAACAATGATTGTAAATGTTGTCTAATTTCCGTCTCTCTGGCTTGTGCGGCTGTAAACTGCTCTTTATGCTTTTTGATCCTGACCTAACCCTAGACCAAATTAAGGGCATCTTAATAAGCTTTCCAACAAGGTATCATATACCTTAATTGGGCTTAAGATTAGTAAGTTAGGCCCATTTAAGTGAAGGAATATCATGGACTGCGCACTGATCCGCGCCAGAGAACTCGGGACCCAATTTAGCCTTGATTTTGGAATAATTTGACAATTCTTGTGAACCTGAAATTGTAGGTCCCTTCCTTATCTTTCTAGGGACAGTAAGATCATCAAAATCCGACATCTGTAGCTCTATTTATGCTGTGCACAAGGCAACAAGGTCAGGACGAGTGAAAAATCCGAAAATTAACAATGTTTAGCAATTACGCCCAATAATGTAAAAGCAAAAACAATGATTGTAAAAGTTGTTTAATTTGCTTTTGTCTCTAGCTTGTGTGGCTGTAAACTGCTATTTATGCTTTTTAATCCCGACCTAACCCTAGACCAAATTAAGGGCCTTTGAATAAGCTTTCCAACAAGGTATCATATGCCTTAATTGGGCTTAAGATTAGTAAGTTAGGCCCATTTAAGTGAAGGAATATCATGGATTGTGGACTGATCCGCGCCAGAGTACTCGGGACCCAATTTAGCCTCGATTTGGGCTTAAATGATAGGGTCATCCGCGCCAGAGTACCGGGACCCAATTTAGCCTTGATTTTGGCCTAATTTGACAATTATTGTGAAACCTGAAATTGTTGGTCTAATTTGACAATTAATGTAAAAGCAAAATCAAAGATTGTAAACGTTGTCTAATTTCTGTCTCTCTCTGGCTTGTACGGCTGTAAACTGCTATTTATGCTTATTAGTCCCGACCTAACCCTAGACCAAATTAAGGGCCTCTGAATAAGCTTTCCAACAAGGTATCATTTGCCTTAATTGGGCTAAAGATGAGTAAGTTAGGCCCATTTAAGTAAAGGAACATCATGGACTACGTACTGATCCGTGCCAGAGAACTTCGGACCCAATTTAGCCTTGATTTTGGCCTAAATTGACAATTCTTGTGTCACCTGAAATTGAAGGTCTCTTCCTTATCTTTCTAGGGACAGCAAGATCACCAAAATCCGATATCTGTAGCTCTAGTTATGCTCTGCGCAAGGCAACCAGGTCAGGATGAGTGAAAAATCCGAAAATTAACAATGTTTAGCAATTAAGCCTAATAATATAAAAAGCAAAAATAATGATTGTGAAAGTTGTCTAATTTTCGTCTCTCTCTTGCTTGTGCGGCCGTAAACTGCTATTTATGCTTATTAATGCTGACCTAACCCTAGACCAAATTAAGGGCCTCTGAATAAGCTTTCCAACAAGGTATCATATGCCTTAATTGGGCTAAAGATGAGTAAGTTAGGCCCATTTAACTGAAGGAACATCATGAGCTGCAGCCTGATCCGTGCCAGAGAACTCGGGACCCAATTAATCCTTGATTTTGGTATAATTTAAAAACTCTTGTGAACCTGAAATTGTAGGTCCCTTCCTTATCTTTCTAGGGACAACAAGATCATCAAAATCCGATATTTGTAGCTCTGGTTGTGCTCTACACAAGGCAACAAGGTCAAGAAGAGTGAAAAATCCGAAAATTAACAATGTTTAGCAATTATGCCCAATAATGTAAAAGCAAAAACAATGATTTTAAAAGTTGTCTAATTTCCGTCTCTCTGTTGCTTGTGCGGTTGTAAACTGCTATTTATGCTTATTAATCCTGACCTAACCCTAGAGCAAATTAAGTGCCTCTGAATAAGCTTTCCAACAAGGTATCATATGCCTTAATTGGGCTTAAGATGAGTAAGTTAGGCCGATTTAAGTGAAGGAACATTAAGGGTTGCGCACTGATCCGCGCCAGAGAACTCGGGACCCAATTTAGCCTTGATTTTTGCCTAATTTGACAAATCTTGTGAAACCTGAAATTGTAGGTCTCTTCCTTATCTTTCTTGGGACAGCAAGATCACCAAAATCCGATATCTGTAGCTCTAGTTATGCTCTGCGCAAGGCAACCAGGTCAGGATGAGTGAAAAATCCGAAAATTAACAATGTTTAGCAATTAAACCCAATTAAGTCCAATAATATAAAAAGCAAAAATAAGGATTGTAAAAGTTGTCTAATTTCCGTCTCTCTCTGGCTTTGCGGCCGTAAACTGCTATTTATGCTATTAATGCTGACCTAACCCAAGACAAAATTAAGGGCCTCTGAATAAGCTTTCCAACAATGTATCATATGCCTTAATTGGGCTAAAGATGAGTAAGTTAGACCCATTTAACTGAAAGAACATCATGAGCTGCGCTGACCGATCCATGCCGAGTACTCGGGACCAAATTTAGCCTTGATTTGGTCTAATTTGACAATTATTGTGAAACCTGACATTGTTGGTCTCTTCCTTATCTTTCTAGGGACAACAAGATCACCAGAATCCGAAATCTGTAGCTCTAGTTATGCTCTGTGCAAGACAACAAGTCAGGATGAGTGAAAAATCCGAAAATTAACAATGTTTAGCAATTAAGCCCAATATTGTAAAAGCAAAAACAATGATTGTAAAAGTTGTCTAATTTCCGTCTCTCTCTGGCTTGTGCGGCTGTAAACTGCTATTTATGCTTATTAATCCTGACCTAACCCTTGACCAAATTAAGGGCCTCTGAATAAGCTTTCCAACAAGGTATCATGTGCATTAATTGGGCTTAAGATGAGTAAGTTAGGCACATTTAAGTGAAGGAACATCATGGACTGCGCACTGACCAGCGCCAGAGAACTCAGGACCCGATTTAGCCTTGATTTTGGCATAATTTGACAATTCTTGTGAATCCCAAATTGTAGGTGTCTTCCTTATCTTTCTAGGGACTGCAAGATCACCAAAATCCGATATCTGTAGCTCCAGTTATGCTCTGCGCAAGGCAACAAGGTCACGATGAGAGAAAAATCTGAAAATTAACAATGTTTAGCAATTAAGCCCAATTAATGCCAATAATGTAAAAGTAAAAACAATGATTGTAAAAGTTGTCTAATTTCCGTCTCTCTCTCTGGTTTGTGGGGTCAGTAACTGGTATTTATGCTTATTAATCCTGACCTAACCCTATACCAAATTAAGGGCCTCTGAATAAGCATTCAAACAAGGTATGATATGCCTTAATTGGGCTTAAGATGAGTAAGTTAGGCCCATTAAAGTGAAGGAACATAATGGACTGCGCACTGATCCGCTCCAGAGAAATCGGGACCCAATTTAGCCTTGATTTTGGCCTAATTTGACAATTCTTGTGAAACCTGAAATTGTAGGTCTCTTCCTTATCATTCTAGGGACAGCAACATCACCAAAATCCGATATTTGTAGCTCTAGTTATGCTCTGCGCAAGGCAACACGGTCAGGATGAGTGAAAAATCCGAAAATTAACAATGTTTAGCAATTAAGCCCAATAATGTAAAAGTGAAAACAATGATTGTAAAAGTTGTCTAATTTCGGTCTCTCTCTAGCTTGTGCGGCTGTAAACTGCTATTTATGCTTATTAATCCTGACCTAAAACTATACCAAATTAAGGGCCTCCGAATATGCTTTCCAACAAGGTGTGATATGCCTTAATTGGGCTTAAGATGAGTAAGTTAGGCCCATTTAAGTGAAGGAACAACATGGACAGCGCACTGATCCGCGCGATAGAACTCGGGACCCAATTTTGCTTGATTTGGGCCTATTTTGACAATTCTTTTGACACCTGAAATTGTAGGTCTCTTCCTTATCTTTCTAGGGACATCAAAATCACCAAAATCCGATATCTGTAGCTCTAGTTATGCTCTGCGAAAGACAACAAGGTCAGGATGAGTGAAAAATCCGAAAATTAACAATGTTTAGCAATTAAGCCCAATTAAGCCCAATAATGTAAAAGCAAAAACAATGATTGTAAAAGTTGTCTAATTTGATAGTTCTTGTGAATCCTGAAATTGTAGGTCTTTTCCTTATCTTTCTAGGGATAGCAAGATCACAGAAATCCAATATCTGTAGCTCCAGTATGCTCTGCGCAAGGCAACAAGGTCAGGATGAGTGAAAAATACGGAAGTTAACAATGTTTAGCAATTAAGCCCAATAATGTAACAGCAAAAACAACGATTGTAAAAGTAGTCTAATTTTCGTATCTCTCTGGCTTGTGCGGCTGTAAAATGCTATTTATGCTTATTAATCCTTACCTAAAACTAGACCAAATTAAGAGCCTCTGAAAAAGCTTTCCAACAATGTATCATATGCCATAATTGGGCTTAAGATGAGTAAGTTAGGCCAATTTAAGTGAAGGAACATCATGGACTGCGCACTGATGCGCACCAGAGAACTCGGGACCCAATTTAGCCTTGATTTTGGCCTAATTTGACAGTTCTTGTGAAACTTGAAATTGTAGGTCTCTTCCTTATCTTTCTAGGGACGGCAAGATCACAAAAATCCGATTTATGTAGCTCCAGTTATGCTCTGCGCAAGGCAACAACGTCAGGATGAGTCAAAAATCCGAAAGTTAACAATGTTTAGCAATTAAGCCCAAAGAAGCCCTATAATGTTAAAGCAAAAACAATGATCATAAAAGTTGTCTAATTTTCGTCTCTCTCTGGCTTGTACGGCTGTAAAATGCTATTTATGCTTATTAATCCTGACCTAACCCTAGTCCAAATTAAGGGCCTCTGAATAAGCTTTCCAACAAGGTATCATATGCCTTAATTAGGCTTAAGATGAGTAAGTTAGGCCCATTTAAGTGAAGGAACATCATGGATGCGCATGCGATCCGTGCCCGGAGAAGTCGGGACCCAATTTAGCCTTGATTTTGGCCTAATTTGACAATTCTTGTGACACCTGAAATTGTAGGACTCTTCCTTATCTTTCTAGGAACAGCAGGATCACCAAAATCCGATATCCGTAGCTCTAGTTATGCTCTGCGCAAGGCAACAAGGTCAGGATGAGTGAAAAATCCGAAAATTAACAATGTTTAGCAACTCAACCCAATAATGTAAAAGCAAAAACCATGATTGTAAAAGTTGTCTAATTTCCGTCTCTCTCTGGCTTGTGCGGCTGTAAACTGCTATTTTATGCTTATTAGTCATGACCTAACCCTTGACCAAATTAAGGGCCTCTGAATAAGCTTTCCAACAAGGTATCAGATGCCTTAATTGGGCTTAAAATGAGTAAGTTATGCAAATTTAAGTGAACGAACATCATGGACTGCGCACTGATCCGACCCAGAGAACTCGGGACCCAATTTAGCCTTGATTTTGGCCTAATTTCACAATTCTTGTGAAACCAGAAATTGTAGGTCTCTTCCTTATCTTTCTAGGGACAGCAAGATCACCAAAATCCGATATCTGTAGCTCTAGTTATGCTCTACGCAAGGCAACAAGGTCAGGATGAGTGAAAAATCCGAAAATTAACAATGTTTAGCAATTAAGCTCAACTAAGCCCTATAATGTTAAAGCAAAAATAATGATTGTAAAAGTTGTCTAATTTCAGTCTCTCTTCGGCCTGGTAGCTGTAAACTGCTATTTGTGCTTATTAATCATGACCTAACCCTGGACCAAATTAAAGGCCTCTGAATAAGCTTTCCAACAAGGTATCATGTGCATTAATTAGGCCCATTTAAGTGAAGGAACATCATGGACTGCGCACTGATCCGCGCCAAAGAACTCGGGACCTAATTTATCCTTGATTTTGGCCTAATTTGACAATTATTGTGAAACCTGAAATTCTAGGACTCTTCCTTATCTTTCTAGGAATAGCAAGATCACCAAAATCCGATATCTGTAGCACTAGTTATGCTCTGCGTAAGGCAACAAGGTCAGGATGAGTGAAAAATTCGAAAATTAACAATGTTTAGCAATTCAACCCAATAATGTAAAAGCAAAAACAATGATTGTAAAAGTTGTTTATTTTTTGTCTTTTTCTCTGATTTGTGCGGCTGTAAACTGCTATTCATGCTTATTAATCCTGAACTAACCCTAGACCAAATTAAGGGCCTCTGAATAAGCTTTCCAACAAGGTATCATATGCCTTAATTAGGCTTAAGATGAGTAAGTTAGGCCCATTTAAGTGAAGGAACATCATGGATGGACCTCATCCGCGGAGAAGTTGGGACCCAATTTAGCCTTGATTTTGGCCTAATTTGACAATTCTTGTGAAACCTGAAATTGTAGGACTCTTCCTTATCTTTCTAGGAACAGCAGGATCACCAAAATCCGATATCCGTAGCTCTAGTTATGCTCTGCGTAAGGCAACAAGGTCAGGATGAGTGAAAAATTCGAAAATTAACAATGTTTAGCAATTCACCCAATAATGTAAAAGCAAAAACAATGATTGTAAAAGTTGTCTAATTTCCGTCTCTCTCTGGCTTGTGCGGCTGTAAACTGCTATTCATGCTTATTAGTCATGACCTAACCCTTGACCAAATTAAGGGCCTCTGAATAAGCTTTCCAACAAGGTATCAGATGCCTTAATTGGGCTTAAAATGAGTAAGTTATGCAAATTTAAGTGAACGAACATCATGGACTGCGCACTGATCCGACCCAGAGAACTCGGGACCCAATTTAGCCTTGATTTTGGCCTAATTTCACAATTCTTGTGAAACCAGAAATTGTAGGTCTCTTCCTTATCTTTCTAGGGACAGCAAGATCACCAAAATCCGATATCTGTGGTTCTAGTTATGCTCTGCGCAAGGCAACAAGGTCATGATGAGTGAAAAATCCGAAAAATAACAATGTTTAGCAATTAAGAGCAATTAAGCCAAATAATGTAAAATCAAAAACAATGATTGTAAAAGTTGTCTAATTTCCGTCTCTCTCTGGCTTTTATGGCTGTAAACTACTATTTATGCTTATTAATCCTGACTAATCCCTAGACCAAATTAAGGGCCTCTGAATAAGCTTTCCAACATGGAATCATATGCCTTAATTGGGCATAAGATGAGTAAGTTAAGCCCATTTAAGTGAAGGAACATTGTGGACCCGATCCGCGCCAGAGAACTCGGGACCCAATTTAGCCTTGATTTTTTGCCCTATTTGACAATTCTTGGAAAACCTGAAATTGTAGGTCTCTTCCTTATCTTTCTAGGGACAACAAGATCACCAAAATCCAATATTTTTAGCTCTAGTTATGCTCTGTGCATGGCAACAAGGTCAGGATGAGTGAAAAATCCGAAAACTAACAATGTTTAGCAATTAAGGCCAATAATGTAAAATCAAAAACAGTGATTGAAAAAGTTGTATAATTTTCGTCTCTCTCTGGTTTGTGTGGCTGTAAACTGCTATTTAGCTTATTAATCCTGACCTAACCTAAGACCAAATTAAGGGCCTCTGAATAAGCTTTCAATCAAGGTATCATATGCCTTAATTGGGCTTAAGATGAGTAAGTTAGGCCCATTTAAGTGAAGGAACATTATGGACCGCGCACTGATCCGTGCCAGAGAAATCATGACCCAATTTAGCCTTGATTTTTGCCTAATTTGACAACTCTTGGAAAACCTGAAATTGTAGGTCTCTTCCTTATCTTTCTAGGGACAACAAGATCACCAAAATCCGATATCTGTAGCTCTAGTTATTCTCTGCGCAAGGCAACAAGGTCAGGATGAGTGAAAAATCCGAAAGTTAACAATGTTTAGCAATTTATCCCAATAATATAAAAGCAAAAACAATGATTGTAAAAGTTGTCAAATTTCCGTCTCTCTCTGGCTTGAGCGACTGTAAACTTCTATTTATGCTCATTAATCCTTACCTGACCCTAGACCAAATTAAGGGCCTCTGAAAAAGCATTCCAACAAGGTATCATATGCCTTAATTGGGCTTAAGATGAGTAAGTTAGGCCAATTTAAGTGAAGGAACATCATGGACTGCGCATGATCCGTGTCCGGAGAACTCGGGACCCAATTTAGCCTTGATTTTGGCCTAATTTGATAGTTCTTGTGAATCCCCAAATTATAGGTCTTTTCCTTATCTTTCTAGGGATAGCAAGATCACCAAAATCCAATATCTGTAGCTCCAGTATGCTCTGTGCAAGGCAACAAGGTCAGGATGAGTGAAAAATACGAAAGTTAACAATGTTTAGCAATTAAGCCCAATAATGTAACAGCAAAAACAACGATTGTAAAAGTAGTCTAATTTCCGTATCTCTCTGGCTTGTGCGGCTGTAAAATGCTATTTATGCTTATTAATCCTTACCTAAAACTAGACCAAATTAAGGGCCTCTGAAAAAGCTTTCCAACAATGTATCATATGCCTTAATTGGGCTTAAGATGAGTAAGTTAGGCCAATTTAAGTGAAGGAACATCATGCCACTCGCAGCGATGCGCACCAGAGAACTCGGGACCCAATTTAGCCTTGATTTTGGCCTAATTTGACAGTTCTTGTGAAACTTGAAATTGTAGGTCTCTTCCTTATCTTTCTAGGGACGGCAAGATCACAAAAATCCGATTTATGTAGCTCCAGTTATGCTCTCGCCAAGGCAACAACGCCGGGATGAGTTAAAAATCCGAAAGTTAACAATGTTTAGCAATTAAGCCAATGAAGCCCAATAATGTTAAAGCAAAAACAATGATCATAAAAGTTGTCTAATTTTCGTCTCTCTCTGGCTTGTGCGGCTGTAAAATGCTATTTATGCTTATTAATCCTGACCTAACCCTAGACCAAATTAAGGGCCTCTGATTAAGCTTTCCAACAAGGTATCATATGCCTTAATTAGGCTTAAGATGAGTAAGTTAGGCCCATTTAAGTGAAGGAACATCATGGATTGCGCACTGATCCGCGCGAGAAGTCGGGACCCAATTTAGCCTTGATTTTGGCCTAATTTGACAATTCTTGTGAAACCTGAAATTGTAGGACTCTTCCTTATCTTTCTAGGAACAGCAGGATCACCAAAATCCGATATCCGTAGCTCTAGTTATGCTCTGCGCAAGGCAACAAGGTCAGGATGAGTGAAAAATCCGAAAATTAACAATGTTTAGCAACTCAACCCAATAATGTAAAAGCAAAAACCATGATTGTAAAAGTTGTCTAATTTCCGTCTCTCTCTGGCTTGTGCGGCTGTAAACTGCATTTTATGCTTATTAGTCATTACCTAACCCTTGACCAAATTAAGGGCCTCTGAATAAGCTTTCCAACAAGGTATCAGATGCCTTAATTGGGCTTAAAATGAGTAAGTTATGCAAATTTAAGTGAACGAACATCATGGACTGCGCACTGATCCGACCCAGAGAACTCGGGACCCAATTTAGCCTTGATTTTGGCCTAATTTCACAATTCTTGTGAAACCAGAAATTGTAGGTCTCTTCCTTATCTTTCTTGGGACAGCAAGATCACCAAAATCCGATATCTGTAGCTCTAGTTATGCTCTACGCAAGGCAACAAGGTCAGGATGAGTGAAAAATCCGAAAATTAACAATGTTTAGCAATTAAGCCACCCTATAATGTTAAAGCAAAAATAATGATTGTAAAAGTTGTCTAATTTCCTGTCTCTCTGGCTTGTGCAGCTGTAAACTGCTATTTGTGCTTATTAATCATGACCTAACCCTGGACCAAATTAAAGGCCTCTGAATAAGCTTTCCAACAAGGTATCATGTGCATTAATTGGGCTTAAGTTGAGTAAGTTAGGCCCATTTAAGTGAAGGAACATCATGGACTGCGCACTGATCCGCGCCAAAGAACTCGGGACCTAATTTATCCTTGATTTTGGCCTAATTTGACAATTATTGTGAAACCTGAAATTGTAGGACTCTTCCTTATCTTTCTAGGAATAGCAAGATCACCAAAATCCGATATTCCTGCAGCACTAGTTATGCTCAGGGAAGGCAACAAGGTCGGATGAGTGAAAAATCCGAAAATTAACAATGTTTAGCAATTCAACCCAATAATGTAAAAGCAAAAACAATGATTGTAAAAGTTGTCTAATTTCCGTCTCTCTCTGGCTTGTGCGGCTGTAAACTGCTATTCATGCTTATTAATCCTGAACTAACCCTAGACCAAATTAAGGGCCTCTGAATAAGCTTTCCAACAAGGTATCATATGCCTTAATTGGGCTTAAGATGAGTAAGTTAGGCCCATTTAAGTGAAGGAACATCATGGACTGCGCACTGATCTGTGCCAGAGAAGTCGGGACCCAATTTAGCCTTGATTTTGGCCTAATTTGACAATTCTTGTGAAACCTGAAATTGTAGGACTCTTCCTTATCTTTCTAGGAACAGTAGGATCACCAAAATCCGATATCCGTAGCTCTAGTTATGCTCTCCGCAAGGCAACAAGGTCAGGATGAGTGAAAAATCCGAAAATTAACAATGTTTAGCAACTCAACCCAATAATGTAAAAGCAAAAACCATGACTGTAAAACTTGTCTAATTTCCGTCTCTCTCTGGCTTGTGCGGCTGTAAACTGCATTTTATGCTTATTAGTCATGACCTAACCCTTTACCAAATTAAGGGCCTCTGAATAAGCTTTCCAACAAGGTATCAGATGCCTTAATTGGGCTTAAAATGAGTAAGTTATGCAAATTTAAGTGAACGAACATCATGGACTGCGCACCGATCCGCCCCGCAGAACTCGGGACCCAATTTAGCCTTGATTTTGGCCTAATTTCACAATTCTTGTGAAACCAGAAATTGTAGGTCTGTTCCTTATCTTTCTAGGGACAGCAAGATCACCAAAATCCGATATCTGTAGCTCTAGTTATGCTCTACGCAAGGCAACAAGGTCAGGATGAGTGAAAAATCCGAAAATTAACAATGTTTAGCAATTACAAGCCCTATAATGTTAAAGCAAAAACAATGATTGTAAAAGTTGTCTAATTTCCGCTCTCTCTCCGGCTTGTGCAGCTGTAACTGCTATTTGTGCTTATTAATCATGACCTAAACATAGACCAAATTAAAGGCCTGCGAATAAGCTTTCCAACAAGGTATCAATGCATTAATTGGGCGTAAGATGAGTAAGTTAGGCCCATTTTAGTGAATAATATCATGGATCACAAGACTCCATCCGCGCCAAAGAATCCCGGACCTAATTTATCCTTTTGATTTTGGTCAATTTACAATTATTGTGAAACTCCGAAATTGTAGGACTTTTCCTTATCTTTCTAGAATAGCAAGATCACCAAAATCTGATATCTCGTAGCACTAGTTATGCCCGCGTAAGGCAACAAGGCCAGGATGAGTGAAAAATCTTCGACAATTAATAATGCTTTTGAAGTAATTCAACCCAATAATGTAAAAAGCAAAAAACAATGATTGTAAAGCTGTCTGAATTGCCTTCTCTCGGGCTTGTGCTAACAGAAAACTCATATTCATGCTTATTAATCCTTTAACCAAACCCTAGACCAAATAAGCGGCTCTGAATGCTTCAACAAGGTATCATATGCCTTAATTAGCTGGGATGAGCAAGTTAGGCCCATTTAAGTGAAGGAACATCATGGATCGGCAAGACCGATCCACCCGCAGAACCCTGGACCCAATTTAGCCTTGATTTTTGCCTAATTTCACACCCTTTGTGGAACTTAAATTGCAGGTCTCTTCCTTATCTTTCGGGACAAAGCAGGATCACCAAAACCTCATATCCGTATTTCTAGCTATGCTCTCCGCGTAAGGCAACAAGGTCAAAGTGATGAGTGAAAATCCGAAAAATTAACAATGTTTAGCAATTAAGCCCACCAAGCCCTATAATGTTAAAAAAAAATAATGATTGTAAAAGTCACCCAATTTACCGCTTGCAGCAGTCAGAACTGGCTATTTGTGCTTATTAATCATGACCTAACCCTGGACCAAATTAGCACCTCTGGAATAAGCTTTCCAACAAGGTACTGGCGTGCATTAATTGGGCTTAAGTTGAGTGTTAGGCCCATTTAAGTTCATGAACATCATGGACCTGATCGATCCGCGCCAAAGAACTCTTGACCTAATTTATCCCTTGATTTTGGCCTAATTTGACAATTATCAGAAAACCCAAAATTGTAGGACTCTTTTCCTTATCTTTCTAGGAATAGCAAGATCACCAAAATCCGATATCTTCAGCACTAGTTATGCTCATAGTGCAACAAGGTCTGATGAGTGAAAATTCAAATTAACAATGTTTAGTAATCCAACTAATAACAAAAGCCTAAACAATGATTGTAAAAGTTGTCTAATCTCCGTCTCTCTCTGGCTTGTGCGGCTGTAAACTGCTATTCATGCTTATTAATCCCTTTAACTAACCCTGCACTAAATTAAGGGCTCAATAAGCTTTCCAACAAGGTATCATATGCCTTAATTAGGGCTTAAGATGAGTAAGTTAGCCCATTTAAGTGAAGGAACATCATGGATCATTGGACCGATCTGTGCCGTAGAAGTTTGGGACCCAATTTAGCCCCTTGACTACCTAATTTGACAATTCTGTGAAACCTGAAATTGTGGTGGGACTCTTCCTTATCTTTCTAGGAACAGCAGGATCACCAAAATCCGACATCTCAGAATAATATGTTTCTCCGTAAGGCAACAAGGTCGATGAGTGAAAATCCGAAAATTAACAATGTTTAGAAACTCAACCCAATAATGTTTAAGCAAAAACCATGACTGTAAAAGTTATCTAATTTCCGTTTCTCTCCTGGCTTTCACAAGGCCAAAATCGCATTTTACGCTATTAGTCATGACGAACCTTGACCAAATTAAGGGCCTCAATAAGCTTTCCAACAAGGTATCGTATGCCTTAATTCAGTTTAATATGCAGTAAGTTATGCAAATTTAAGTGAACGAACACCGCGGAATGCGCAATCGATCCGACCCAGAGAACTCGACCCAATTTAGCCTTGATTTTGGCCTAATTTCACAATTCTTGTGAAACCAGAAATTGTAGGTCTCTTCCTTATCTTTCTAGGGGGACAAGATCACCAAATCCTGAGCATCTCGTAGCTCTAGTTATGCTCTACGCAAGGCAACAAGGTCGTGGATGAGTGAAAAATCCAAAATTAACAATGTTTAATTAGTGCTCAACTAAGCCCTATAATGTTAAAGCAAAAACAATGATTGTCCTTGTGCTGTCTAATTTCGCCTCTCTCTGGCTTGTGCAGCTGTAAACTGCTATTTGTGCTTATTAATCATGACTTCCAACTATAGACCAAATTAAAGGCCTCGAATAAGCTTTCCAACAAGGCATCATGTGCATTAATTCCCACAAGATGAGTAAGTTAGGCCCATTTTAGTGAAGGAACATCATGGATCACAGACTCCATCCGCGCCAAAGAACTCGTGACCTAATTTATCCTTGATTTTGGCCTAATTTGACAATTATTGTGAAACCCGAAATTGCAGGACTCTTCCTTATCTTTCTAGGAATAGCAAGATCACCAAAATCCGATATCCGTAAAGACTAGCGATGTCACAGAAGGGGCAACAATGATGAGTGAAAATTCTACAATTAACAATGCTTGAAGAATTCAACCCAATAATGTAAAAGCAAAACAATGATTGTAAAAGCTGTCTAATTTCCGTCTCTCTGGCTTGTGCGGCTGTAAACTCGCTATTCATGCTTATTAATCCCGAACTAACCCTAGACCAAATTGGGTGGCCTCCGAATAAGCTTTCCAACAAGGTATCATATGCCTTAATTAGGCTTAAGATGAGTAAGTTAGGCCCATTTAAGCAAGGAACATCATGGATCGCGACTCGATCTAGCGAGAAGCTCTGACCAATTTAGCCTGATTTTGGCCTAATTTGAAAATTCTTGTGAAACCTGAAATTGTAGGACTCTTTCCCTTATCTTTCTAGGAACAGCAGGATCACCAAAATCCGATATCCGTAGCTCTATTATGTCACAAGAAGGCAACAAGGCCGATGAGTGAAAATCCGAAAATTAACAATGTTTAGCAACTCAACCCAATAATGTAAAAGCAAAAACCATGATTGTTAAAGTTGTCTAATTTCCGCCTCTCTCTGGCTTGTGCGGCTGTAAACTGTGCATTTTATGCTTATTAGTCACGCATCTTCCAATCCTCGACCAAATTATGGGCCTCCGAATAAGCTTTCCAACAAGGCATCGATGCCTTAATTGGGCTTAATATGACTAAGTTACAAATTCTCTAAGTGAACGAACATCACGGATCGCGCACTCGATCCGACCCGCAGAACTCGGGACCCAATTTAGCTCTGATTTTGGCTCAATTTCACAATTTCGGTGGAAACCGTAAATTGTAGGTCTCTTCCTTTATCTTTCTAGGGACAAAGAAGATCACCAAAATCCCATTTCAGAAGCTCTGGCTTATGCTCTACTTAAGGCAACAAGGCCGTGGATTAGTGAAAATCCGAAAATTAACAATGTTTAGCAATTAAGCTCAACTAAGACCTATAATGTTAAAGCAAAAATAATGATTGTAAAGCGTCTAATTTCCGCCTCTCTCTCGGCTTTTGCAGCTCTAAACTGCTATTTGTGCTTATTAATCATGACCTAACCCCTGACCAAATTCAGCGCCTTTCAATAAGCTTTCCAACAAGGTATCTGCTGCATTAATCGGGCTTAAGACGCAGTCGGTTAGCCCATTTAAGTGAAGGAACATCATGGATCGCAGATCGATCCGCGCCAAAGAACTCCTGACCTAATTATCCTTGATTTTGGCCTAATTTGACAATTATCATGGAAACTCCGAATTCTAGGACTCTTCCCTTATCTTTCTCAGGAATAGTAAGATCACCAAAATCCGATATCTCGTAGCACTAGTTATGCTCGCAGAAGGCAACAAGGTCGATGAGTGAAAAATTCAAAATTAATAATGCTTAGCAATTCAACCCAATAATGTAAAAGCAAAACAATGATTGTGCTTGTGCTGTCTAATTTCCGCCTCTCTCTGGATTGTGCGGCTGTAAACCGCTATTCATGCTTATTAATCCCGAATTAATTCCTAGACCAAATTATGGCCTTCGAATAAGCTTTCCAACAAGGTATCATATGCCTTAATTGGGCTTAAAATGAGTGTTATGCCAATTTTTCTGAACAAACATCACGGGATCACAAGATCGATCCGCGGCCAGAGAACTCTGACCCAATTTAGCCTTGATTTAGCCAATTTGACAATTCTTGTGAGACCAGAAATTGTAGGTCTCTTCCTTATTTTTTAGGACTATAAGACAAACTGATATCCGTAGCTCTAGTTATGCTCTACGCAGCAACAAGGTCTGATGAGTGAAATCCCGGTACCAATAACAATGTTTAGCAACTCAACCCAATAATGTAAAGCAAAACCATGACTGTAAACTTGTCTAATTTCCGTCTCTTCTCTGGCTTGTGCGTACAAACTGCATTTATGCTTATTAGCCGCGACCTAACCTTTACTCAAATTAAGGGCCTCAATAAGCTTTCCAACAAGGTATCGTATGCCTTAATTGGGCTTAAAATGAGTAAGTTATGCAAATTCTATGAACGAACATCATGGATCACAAGACCGATCCGACCCAGAACTCTGACCCACTTAGCCTTGATTTGGCCTTCCACTTCACAATTCTTAGAAACCAGAACAGGTCTGTTCCTTATCTTTCTAGGGACAAAGAAGATCACCAAAAATCCGATATCTCTGTAGCTCTTAGTTATGCTTCACGCAAGGCAACAAGGCCGGGATGAGTGAAAATCCGAAAATTAACAATGTTTAGCAATTAAGCTCAACTAAGCCCTATAATGTTAAAGCAAACAATGATTGTAAAAGTTGTTCAATTTCACTTCTTTCTCTGCTTGTGCAGCTGTAAACTGCTATTTGTGCTTATTAACCATGACCTAACCCTAGACCAAATTAAAGGCCTCTCGAATAAGCTTTCCAACAAGGTATCATGCGACACGCTTTAAGATGCGTTGCTTATGCCCATTTAAGTGAAGGAACATCATGGATCACGGTGACCGATCCGCGCCAAAGAACCTGGACCTAATTTATCCTTGATTTTGGCCTAATTTGACAATTATCAGAAAACCTGAAAATTGTAGGACTCTCTTCCTTGTCTTTCTACGAAATAGCAAGATCACCAAAATCCGATATCAGAAAGTACTAGTTATGCTCGTAAGGCAACAAGGTCAGATGAGTGAAAATTCGTTTACCAACAATGTTTAGCAATTCACCCAATAATGTAAAAGCAAAAACAATGATTGTAAAAGTTGTCTAATTTCCGTCTCTTCTCTGGCTTGTGCAACAAACTCGCTATTCATGCTTATTAGTCATGACTTAATTCCTGGACTACTAAATTGGTGGTCAATAAGCTTCAACAAGGTATC
>JAUPTC010001244.1:0-26699 GCA_030762895.1 Sophora flavescens
TCAGGGTGCCATAGGATTCGGGTTAAGTCTGAGGACATCCCGAAGACAGTGTTTAGGACGCACTACGGTCACTATGAGTACCTGGTTATGCCCTCTGGTTTGACCAACGCTCCTGCTGTATTCATGGACTACATGAATAAGACATTTCACCCTTACTTGGACAAGTTTGTAGTGGTGTTTATAGATGACATCTTAGTGTACTCCAAGACCAAGGAGGAACATGAGGAACACCTGAGGGTTGTCTTGCCGACCCTTAAGGAAAAGTAGTTGTATGCTAAGTAGTCTAAGTGCAAGTTTTGGTTAGAGGAGGTTAGTTTATTAGGTCACGTGATCTCGAAAGGTGGGATAGCTGTTGACCCGGTTAAGGTTGAGACGGTGCTCCAATGGGAAGCGCCAAAGTTAGTGACCGAGATTAGGAGTTTCTTGGGTTTAGCAGGGTATTATAGGCGGTTCATAGAAGGTTTCTCTAAGATAGCTTTACCCCTAACCCGTCTCACAAAGAAAGGACAGTTGTTTGTGTGGGACTCTAAGTGTGAAGAGAGTTTCCAAACCCTTAAGACTAGGTTGACATCAGCACCAGTGTTAGTTTTGCCAGACCCTAGTAGACCTTTTGTAGTTTACTGTGATGCTTCCAAGCAAGGTTTAGGTGGAGTGTTGATGCAAGATGGTAAGGTAGTGGCTTATGCTTCTAGGCAGTTGAAAACCCTTGAGAAGAACTACCATACCCTTGACCTAGAGCTAGGAGTTGTGGTATTTACCTTAAAGATTTGGAGGCATTACCTTTATGGAGCGAAGTTTGAGGTCTTTAGCGATCATAAGAGTCTAAAATATCTGTTTAACTAGAAGGAGTTGAATATGAGGCAGTGTAGCTGGATGGAGTTTTTGAAGGATTGTGAGTTTGATCTAAACTACCACCCAGGAAAGGCCAATGTGGTGGTCGATGCCCTAAGTAGGAGAACCTTGCACGTCTCCGCTTTCATGATTAGGGAGATGGACTCGATTGAAGAGTTTAGAGACCTTAGTCTAGCTTGTGAGTTTACCCCTAAGAGTATTAGTCTTAGAACCTTGAAGGTTACCAACAACTTGATGGACCAGATTAGAGAAGGTCAGAAGTTAGATAAGTTTTTCTTAGACCAGCGAAAGTTACTATCTCAGGGTAGAAGCCTTAGTTTATAGGATGGAAGTGATGGGATCTTGAGATGCAAGGATAGAGTTTGTGTGCCAGATGTTCCGGAGCTTAGAAAGTTGATCCTCGAGGAAGAACATAGAAGTGGTTTGAGTGTACCCAAGTGCCACCAAGATGTATCAGGACCTTAAGAGGATGTTCTGGTGGCCTAGGATGAAAAAGTATGTAGCTGAGTTTGTGTATGCTTGCCTAGTTTGTCAGAAGGCCAAGATATAGCATCAGAAGCCTTCGGGTAAGTTGCAACCCTTGAGCATCCCAGAGTGGAAATGGGATATCATCTCCATGGATTTTGTGTCTGGACTCCCTAGGACTCCAGCTGGATTTGAGGCTATATGGGTTGTTGTGGATAGACTGACAAAGTCTGCTCATTTCACCCCGGTGAATATGGAGTATCCATTGGAGAAGTTGGCTAAGCTGTACATCAACGAGATAGTTAGGCTTCATGCTGTACCCTTTAGCATAGTATCAGATAGAGACCTGAGGTTTACCTCTAAGTTTTGGGAGAGTTTGCAACATGCTTTAGGGATAAAGCTTAGGCTTAGTTTAGCTTACCACCCACAGACTGATGGGCAGTCTGAGAGAACCATCCCGTCCTTGGAGGACTTGTTGAGAGCTTGTGTGCTAGAGCAGTCGGGTAGTTGGGACAAGTTTCTGCCCATGATAGATTTCACCTACAACAACAGTTTCCATTCCAGTATTGGGATGGCACCATATGAGGCTCTTTATGGGAGGAGATGTAGGACATCCTTGTGTTGGAATGAACCTGGTGATAATTTGGTGCTAGGAGCTGAAATAGTGCAAGAAACAACTGATAAGATAAGAATGATTCAAGAAAGGATGAAAGTGGCACAATGTGGGAAAAAGAGCTACCATGACAAAAGGAGGAAGGCGCTCGAATTCCAGGAAGGTGATCATGTGTTCTTGAGAGTTACCCCGATAACTGGGTTGATAAAGTGATGAAAGCTAAGAAACTTACTCCTAGATTCATTGGTCCCTACCAAATCTTGAAAAGAGTCGGCGAAGTCGCCTACCAAATAGACTTACCATCGTTCTTGTCCAATCTTCATATTGTTTTCCATGTGTCTCAACTCAGAAAGTATGTTCATGACCCTATTCACGTGATAGTACCCGACGCAATACAGTGAAAAGAGAACTTGACTTTTGAGGTATTACCCCTTCGAGTCGAGGATAGGAGGGTGAAGCAGCTAAGAGGCAAAGAGATCCCTTTAGTCAAGACTGTTTGGAGTGGGGCTACAGAAGAAAGTGTTACTTGGGAGCTGGAAGACAAGATGAAGAAAGCGTACCCACACCTCTTCATTTGAGGTGAGTAGAATATTTGAGGATGAGATTTTTATAAAGGGGTGGAATTGAAACACCCCGTTTTTCGTTAAGTGCTTTTATACATGCTTGTTTGATTGTTTAAGCCATTGGTTTAAGTTAGAATTGTTGGCTAAGGACCTAGTGGGATTTTTGGCTTAAAAGTCCCTTTCTTGTACATGAGCACGCCTATGCTCATTAGCCAAAGACGCTTGTGCTTAAAGTCAGGCACGCGTTGCCAAGTTTAAGTTGAGCACACTCGTGCTCAATAGTGAGCACGCCCGTGCTCACTGTCCGGACCGCGTCTTGTTGACGCTAAGTCCAGCACGACCGTGCTTATTGAGGAGCACAACCGTGCTTCGAGGTGACAACCTATAAATAGGCACAATAACCGAGGGTTCACTTTGGAACCCTATTTTTAACCTAGCAGCTGTTGAGTCACCGGCAAGTGTACCGGGTCGTCGTACGTAATAAAACACGGTAAGTAATTACCGAGGTCGAACACAAGGATTGGGCTACCAATTCTACCAATTGGCAGAAATTTGATATGTTGGCCAAGTAACAGAAAATGGTTGTGGAGAGAGAGAAAATAGGATCACAATTCAAATTAACATGAATTAACAATCAATTAAGAGTGAAAATCTGGATTAAAATGCCTAAGGTCATAAATCCACCTACCTAATCATGCATAGTACCAAGTGATGATGATCCTCTCCCTAAGTTCAATTTTAATGTCAACCGGGACCCCCAAATTCTCCTAAATTCACTGTCGTGCTCAATAGGACGTATTCAACGATTGAGTTAATTACTTGCCAGGTCTCATAACTCAATAATCAAACTCGATTAAATCTTGTTCCCTATAAGGTTGCACCGATCTCCTATTCACTCTCGTGCAATATTCGATCAATGATCCCAATTCAAATTCTAAACGTGAATTGCCTACTAAGCCTCATCAACGTTAACTAGTCGATCACGCATGCATATGATCAATGCAATAAAATCAGAATTGGAAAAAAAAGAATTGAGTTAAAGGAGAAAGACATAATCACATTGAATCAATACACCGCCATGGGTGACTTCATTGATCCCTTAGACAAGGGGATTAGTTCCTCATGTTCGTAACGACAAACGAATAATCGGAATTCATCTATCTGGTTCTGCTTGCACTACTTTATTTATAGGTAGGCCACGCATCACGGCCGTGATGGCCGTGACGCGTTCTGGAATGGGGGCGCTTTCAAATCTGGAGCATCACGGCCGTGAGCCTCATCACGGCTAGGCCGTGATCGCTTCCCGCCGACTGTCACTACGGCCGTGATCCGTATAACGGGTAGGCCTTGATAGCTTCTGTCTCCACCAACTGTTCTGTCACGGCCGTGAGGGGTATCACGGCTAGGCCGTGACAGTTTCTGATTTTTACCACATGGTCTGTCACGACCGTGATGGGCATCACGGCTAGGCCGTGACAGCTTCTGACTTTTTCCTTCTGCTCTGCTTGATCATGGTGGTGATGATCATCACGGCCAGGCCGTGATGGGCTCTGTCTGGCTCATATTCTTTACTTTTCAAGATCTATTCCATCAAAGCTCCATCGAGGCTAATTTCTGAGCATTTTTCCTTAAATTCCCCGCAAAACAACACCAAGAAACCGCTTAACCCGCTTCAAAGGGAAAAACTAACAAAAATCAACTAATTATGCCTAAACTATATGAAAAATGCATGCGAAAGTGCACATGAAATATGATGTAAAATCACACTATCAAATCACCCCAAGCTTAAAACTTGCTTGTCCTCAAGCAAACACTAAGGCCAAAAGATCAAAAAGCATGGATAGTGTGATTTAGAACCCAAGTAGTAACTGATCCAAGTAATAGGCAATTCAAATAATTTAGCAAGAGACAATCAATTCAAGTCCAATTAGACGCTTAGGTTTCTTAGACTCATATTCTCACTGATTTGGGCACTCTTTCTCACCTGAAAATCACCCCAAGCTTGTTCATTACCTTGGCACTCTTTCTCACCTCACTCAAGTGTTTAGGGATATATTACATTTCGCTCCATTTTCCTCAAGGGATGAATTCTACCATAGGCTCGACTATCAACCGAATCTCTACTGTATTAATGAAAACAATTAAGAATCAAGAGGTCTTTGCTTTGGTTGTAACGGGGCCATGGGATTAATCGTTAGGTGGGGAAATCAAGAAAAGGAAATTTCAAAAGGCTACACAAAACATCAAGCATTGCAAACATGACCTTCTAAAATACCCTTTTTTGGGTTTTGATTCACTTTTCCACCTTTCTTTCTTTCTTTTTGTTTTTATTTCTCACTTTTCTTTTGTCATCCCCTTATCCATTTTTTTTTTGTTTTCTTTTTCTTTTTCTTTTTATTTGAGAAGGGGAGATTTTCAATTTAGGAGAAATATTTTTTTCTGATTTTCTCATCCCATACTTTTTCAATTACCTTTTAACCCTTTCTATAATACTTTAGAAGGTCCTATCAAGCATCATTCAACAATATATTTCAAGGTACCAAGAAAAGTATTTAGTTCTTTTAGGATCAAAATTTGGGCAACTAAGGGGTAGCATTTAGTCAATCAAAGCTCGGAAGGCCGGAAAAAAAATACCTAGTGCCTCAATCATTTTCAAAAATGTTTTAAAAAATTTTTAAGCTTTGAAACGGTTTCAAGTCAAGTTCTAGAGAAATACAATCCGAGAGGAATAACATTCTAACACAAAGAATAGGGTAGATATAGTGAGTACCCCTTTGGCTCAAAATCTCACATTTTGTAGTTCAGAAATCAGTGAGAAACACGAATCTACGGGACCACATGCTAGTTATCAACTATCAAAGATTATCTCAAGCATTTTCATTATTTGCCTTATCACAAGAATAAAAAATTGGGTTCAACAATCCACTATCTCTATTTATTTGGCACTCAGTTATCACAATTGGATACATCATATCTAGGCAAAGGGCAATCGATTCGTGTGATCATGCAAAACTATCATGCACAACTATATGAATGCAACATGAACAATGCAAATTCAAAATACCCCTACCCCCAGCTTAAAAATTTACATTGTCCCCAATGTAAACAATCAAGTCGGAGAGAGGAGAAAAATTGAAACGACTTACCAAGGCGGTAGCGGGTGTTGACTCTCATTCCAGTCAGAAACTTGTTGGGAAGTCCATCACGGCCGTGAGCCTCATCACGACTAGGCCGTGATCAATTATGGTCCTCAGGGCTGGCCTGTCATGGCCGTGACCTCCTTCACGGCTAGGCCGTGATGCTTTCTGCTCTTCAGGGTCTTTCCATCACACCCGTGATGTATATCACGGCTGGGCCGTAATCCTTTATGGTCTTCATTTTTAGTTCATCACGGCCGTGACCAGTGTCACGGCCTGGGCGTGATGGCTGCTGCCTCTGCTTTTTCCTTGTCTTCTTGCTCTCCCTTCCTGAAATCACTTGGAAATTTTATTAGTAAAAGAAAACTCTTGATCTTCTCAAATTATTCAAGAGTGAAATCAAAAACAAAACTACTAAGAAAATGAAAATCACTAAAAAGAAGGGTTAAGAAACTTGGGTTGCCTCCCAATAAGCGCTTGTTTAACGTCCCGAGCCTGACTCAAGTCACCCTTAATGGTTAATCCGGAAGAAGATCTTGCTTCCCATGCCATGCCTTGGTCCGCTTTTTGTAGGTTTTTGCCCTTTCATATGCTCGCATGTGGTTACCGGACAACTCATTTAAGTCCAACAACCTTCTATAATCGGCACGTACTCTCCACCCCGTGATGGTCCTTGTTGGGATCGATTTATTGCTTTTATTGAACACCACGGTTGTGCCACCTTTCTTTGGGACCACATGAATTGGACTACCCCAACTACTATCCGAGATTGGATAGATAATTCCGACCTCTAAGGGTTTAATCACTTCCTCACACACAGCTTCTTTCATTCCTTCCTTGTTGAGCTTTTCCCTTTCACCTTCATCTTCTGGGAGACTCGGTAAGGCTTCCCTGTCTTTTAACCACTCAAGATTGATCTCATCCCCCAAAGGGTCTTTTTCCTCACTATCATCATCATGGGATTTTACCAACACTTGTGCAAGTGAAGAACCATGGGCTTCTCTAGTTGGCTTTGCCTTGACAGTTGAGTCCACCATATCCACTGATACACATCCAACCTCTCAAAGAGGTGCTTCATTGCTTCAAAGACATTGAGGACTACCTCATCATCTTGCACCCTTAGAGTGAGTTTCCCTTGTTTCACATCTATCAAGGCACGCCCAGTGGCCAAGAAGGGCCTACCCAATATGAGAGGGATCTCGGCGTCTTCATCCATATCAAGCACCACGTAATCCGCCGAAAATATGAACTTGTCCACCTTCACTAACAAATCTTCGACCACCCCATAAGGATATTTTATAGAACAATCGGCGAGTTGGAGTGACATCCATGTATCCTTGACTTCCTTGATCCCCAACCTCTTCATCATAGAGAGTGGCATCAAGTTGATGCTTGCCCCTAGATCACACAACGCCTTTCCTATAGTCGTCCCCCCAATGGTGCATGGTATAGAAAAAGAACCAGGATCCTTCAACTTTGGGGGTAGTTTTCTTTGAAGAATGGCACTACACTCCTCGATCAAAGCAACCGTTTCCTCATCCACTATCTTCCGCTTCTTGGTGAGAAGCTCCTTCAGAAACCGGGCATAAGATGGCATTTGTTCCATGGCCTCCGCAAATGGAATGTTAATTTGAAGTTTGCGGAAGACATCAAGGAATTTATTGAACTGTTTATCTTGTTGAGGTTTCTTCAATCTTTCAGGATATGGTACCCTCATGTAGGGCGGGAGGTCTTTGGGCTCAACCCACTTCTTTTTTTTGAACTCTTCATATACAAGTTTTAACCTCCCCTTACTCCGGTGCCTTGTCACTTGCCAATTCCTCTTTCTCAAGTTGCTCTTCCTCAACATGTGGTTGTTCCGAGACCTCAGCTCTTTGAGAACTAGTTGTACCCTTGTTAGATCCCAACACCCTACCGCTTCTAGTTGCTATGGCATTGCAATGGTTCTTAGGGTTGTTCTCGGTATCACCTGGGAAAGTGCCTGGGAGACGCTCATTTAGTTGCTTTGCGAGCTGAGCACCCTGCGTCTCTAGATTCTGAATTGCCGCCCCTGTATGAGTTGCCAACTTGTCAATGGCTGTGCTTGTATTGATTGACAACTTCTCAACTGCTGCACTCATCTTCTCAAAAGCCAACTCCCAAGGTTGCCTTCCACCATCTGTTATTTGTAATTGATTAGTCCCTGGAAGAGCCTGCTGAGTATTATGTTGATGGATTCCATAGTTAGGCCTCTGACCATGTTGAGGTTGTTGTTGCCAAATCTGTTGAGGTTGTTGTTACCCGGCTAGACCACCACTAGCATTACTCCAAGCGAAACCCGGATGGTCTCTACTCATATAACCCCTATTCTGATTCTGACTGTTCCTTTGATAGTTGTTATGGGGTACAATGTCATAGATATTGTGGCATGAGTCCACATGTTCTTGAGAGAAGTTGAACGGACAGCTCTGAATGTCATGATCTCCATTACAATTATCACAACCTGGAGGCATTCCCTCGTGTATCACATTCACCTTCTTGTTCCCAGACAAAGCCGCATTCTGCATCTTCAACAGTTTATTTTGCTCCAAAATGGCTTCCATTATTGCAGAACTGACTCTACTTGAGGTTTCCCTACCACGGTTGTAATCGTTGTACGACATCTTTTCCAATAATGCCCATCCATCCTCAGCTGATAAATAGGAAAAAGAACCGCCAGCTACGGCATCACAATTCATCTGGTAGCGTCCCCTTAACCCGTTAAAGAAATGTTGAACCTTGGAGACTGGGTCAAAGAACGCTGAAGGGCATCTTCTCAAGATCACATTATACCTCTCCCAGGCTTCATTATAGGTTTCATCTTCTGTCTGCTTGAAAGATGTGACGGCAATTCTTGCTTGTGCCGCTTTCTGAGGAGGAAAATACTTGGTTAGGAACTTTTGTGCCATTTGCTCCCATGTTCTGATACTGTTCCGATCCAAGCTGTCAAACCAATCGCGAGCGACATCCCTAAGAGAGAGAGGGAAAAGCCATGAAGCGAAACTCATCTTGGGAGACACCTCTTGTCCTCTGCAAGTCACAAGCTTCAAGGAAGTGGGTGATGTGCCTGTGAGGGTCTTGTTTGCCACTCCCATCAAACTGATTCTCAAGGATATAGGCTGTGACACATCCTTCCACTCTGAAGGAATATGTATTGAGGTTGACCCTCATGATGGAAGAATCACAATCACCCAAGTTGGATAGACTGTATCAAGAGAGGCTTGTAAGGAGGAGGAGGATTTGCGGCCATCTCCTCAAAATCAATTGCTTCAAGCCTCTTTCGCTCTCTGGCTTCTTTCCTTAAGCGCTTCTCGGTCTTGGTGATCTCCGAATCAAATAGCAAGTCCTCTTGTGAGAGGGTACCTCGCATACAAAAACAAGGCAAGACCAAGTGGAATCAAAGATGTAGAGAGAAATAAAATTAAAATAAAAAACAGAAAAATAAAACTAAAAACAGCTTAACCAAATAATCAAATTCCCTCAAATTAGGAAAATCGGTTGTGCCAATCCCCGGCAACGGCACCAAAAACTTGTTGAGTCACCAGCAAGTGTACCGGGTCGTCGTACGTAATAAAACACGGTAAGTAAATACCGAGGTCGAACACAAGGATTGGGCTACCAATTCTACCAATTGGCAGAAATTTGATATGTTGGTCAAGTAACAGAAAGTGGTTGTGGAGAGAGAGAAAATAGGATCACAATTCAAATTAACACGAATTAACAATCAATTAAGAGTGAAAATCTGGATTAAAACGCCTAAGGTCACAAATCCACCTACCCAATCATGCATAGTACCAAGTGTTGATGATCCTCTCCCTAAGTTCAATTTTAATGTCAACCGGGACCCCCAAATTCTCCTAAATTCACTGTCGTGCTCAATAGGACGTATTCAACGATTGAGTTAATTACTTGCCAGGTCTCATAACTCAATAATCAAACTCGATTAAATCTTGTTCCCTGTAAGGTTGCACCGATCTCCTATTCCCTCTCGTGCAATATTCGATCAATGATCCCAATTCAAGTTCTAAACGTGAATTGCCTACTAAGCCTCATCAACGTTAACTAGTCGATCACGCATGCATATGATCAATGCAATAAAATCAGAATTGGAAAACAAGAATTGAGTTAAAGGAGAAAGACATAATCACATTGAATCACTACACTGCCATGGGTGGCTTCATTGATCCCTTAGACAAGGGGATTAGTTCCTCATGTTCGTAACGACAAACGAATAATCGGAATTCATCATACTTCTAAACAAGAAAAGAGAGTAGGGAGACGCAGCTCCAAAATAAGGATTCAAAATCGATCTAAAAATAGTTCTGATAAAAAATGTCTATCTGGTTCTTCCTGCTCTGCTTTATTTATAGGGGAGGCCACGCGTCACGACCATGATGGCCATCACGGCCAGGCCGTGACGCGTTCTGGAATGGGCGTGCTTTCAAATCTGGAGCATCACGACCGTGAGCCTCATCACGGCTAGGCCGTGATCAGTTCTTCCTGACCTGTCACGGCCGTGATCTGTATCACGGGTAGGTCGTGATAGCTTCTGTCTTCACCAACTGTTCTATCACGGCCGTGAGGGGTATCACGGCTAGGCCGTGACAGTTTCTGATTTTTACCACATGGTCTGTCACGGCCGTGATGGGCATCACGGCTAGGCCGTGACAGCTTCTGACTTTTGCCTTCTGCTCTGCTTGATCATGGCGGTGATGGTCATCACGCCCAGGCCGTGATGGGCTCTGTCTGGCTCATATTCTTTACTTTTCAAGCTCTACTCCATCAAAGCTCCATCAAGGCTAATTTCTGAGCATTTTTCCTTAAATTCCTGCAAAACAACACCAAGAAACCGCTTAACCCGTTCCAAGGGAAAAACTAACAAAAATCAACTAATTATGCCTAAACTATATGAAAATGCATGCGAAAGTGCACATGAAATATGATGTAAAATCACACTATCAAATCACCCCAAGCTTAAAACTTGCTTGTCCTCAAGCAAACACTAAGGCCTTGACCCCATGGTTTGGGTCTAAGGTGTTGATGATTGATATTGGTGATAAGTCTTGGGTGCTTTTAGGCCTAAGAAAAGGAGGTGGATGCCTTATGTGTTGTTGTGCCATTTGCATAGAGCATTGGAGTTGATGTTGAGGGGTATGTTTAACATAGGGGAGGTGGTCCTGTTATGATGATCTGGCCCAAGCCTCGGGTGGTTCACCCATGGTTTGGTGAACCGTACGCCACCGAGGTGCGTATCCTGTTATGATACGCGGCTATCCATGGTGTTCACTGGTTGGTGAACTGCCGTTGTTGGTGCTGATATGGCCAATACAGATAAGTAACTTAAAAGTTGACATACTGAGTTAGTTGGATCCACAAGCATTGATGGAGTAGCGGAGTAGTGTTGCATTGCACCGCATATCATTTGTTGGTTGATGAATATGTTGATATAATTACATGATGATGATATCTGTATCTTGTATGTTGTTATAATGCTATGTCATGATGTATGACCATCTTGCTTCGTATTCCCATGCCATTGTGATTATATGTTTTCTTACTCTTTTCTTTCTATTGTTTGTTTGGCCTGATTGGCATTTTGCAGAGGACGGTGAGTAGCCTATTAAGGAGTGACTCCGAGGAGCCAAGACTTAGTTGGATGTTTAGCTTTATCAGTTTTAGTTGTTTAGTTTAGTGGTTTGTATTCCGTTGATTTATTCCAGGACCTTTTTATACTAGCTCTGAATGTGACATCGGGGTTGGGTGATATGTTATTGCTTTACGTCTTTATGTTTTTATTTTACCCAAAACTTATGTTTTATTTTCGCGTTGTTGTTGATGTTCATGTAGGACATTTCTACCCATGGACCCTCCATTTCAATTAAATGATGATGCATGATATTATATCTTTATCCTGTTATATTTAAAGCTTTATAATGCATGCGGGGTAGAGGGTGTCACAAAAGACACATTGGTGATAAACTCACATTGCATTGTTTAACTTTTCAGACATCTATCAGAGTTTGATGACATTTTTTTTTTGAAAGGCCAAAGAAATTTATAAAAAGGGTACATGAGGTACCCAAACCCATACAACAAAACCACCAAAAAAAACAAACCAACAACCAAAACCAAAAGAATCACGACCACAAAGACCCATCCCACTCCCATCAACAAAGGAAAACAAAACAAAAAAAGTGCTATAGAATAATCCTAAAAATCACCCAAACCCACAACATACATCATAAGAATGGATTCCAACCACAACAAAACAGCGACAATCTCTCCACCAACCCTGGGACTTACATAGATAAACAAACTAAAGGATTTGAAAATCAATATGAGATTGAGTACCCAAAGCCTTTGTGTCTTGCTCTTAACCACTGCCAAGATGATAATTTGACTGTTTCCATAATTGCTCCTATTGTCCTTTTCTCCGATTTAAATATGAGTTGATTCCTAGTATGCCAAATACTCCATAATACAAACAAACCAAATAACCTGCCAAAAGTCCTTTTTATTCCTCTATTAATTGCTAGCCCCTGAAATTGTGTAAAGTGATGTTGATGACTATTCATTAAAACTACAGAAATATTGAGCCGAGTGTAAGCATTGTCGCTAAACTTTGAGAAGAAACAACATTCAAAAACAAGTGATTTGCAGTCTCAACATCTTGTGCACATCCTTCACAATAAACCATTGAACTCTTAAATATGCCTATGTTAAACAAATTGTCTTTAGAAGGTATCCTATTTTGTGCAAGTCTCTAAACAAAAGCAACAATTTTAAGAGGCACAAACTTGTTCCACACCCTGCAAAGAAACCCATCGTCTGTGCTTTGATGACTCTCTACCAGGACTTATATGCTAATTTCACAGAGAACACACCAGAAGGTTCCATCCCCCACTCCCAACAATCCTCAGCACCCTCCTTCAAAACCACACCCTCCACAACCTTTGACAACTCCATAACCAAAATCCACTCACCAAAATCCACTACCTTGGCCTCTTTAATAAAAGAAAGATTAAAGAGCCTTGGAAATTTCACACACAAGGGCCCACCGTCAACCCAACAATCATTCCAAAAAGAAGTTTCCATCCCATTACCAACCTTTCTCACACATGACTCCATCAACCCTTCCACTAAGAACACATCGTCTGTGCTTTGATGACTCTCTACCAGGACTTATATGCTGATTTCACAGAGAACACACAATAAGGTTCCATCCCCCTCTCCCAACAATCCTCAACACCCTCCTTCAAAACCACACCCTCCACAACCTTTGACAACTCCATAACCAAAATCCACTCACAAAAACCCACTACCTTGGCCTCTTTAATAAAAGAAAGATTAAAGAGCCTTGGAAATTTCACACACAAGGGCCCACCATCAACCCAACAATCATTCCAAAAAGAAGTTTCCATCCCATTACCAACCTTTCTCACACATGACTCCATCAACCCTTCCACTAAGAACACATCGTCTGTGCTTTGATGACTCACTACCAGGACTTATATATTGATTTCACAGAGAACACACCAGAAGGTTCCATCCCCCACTCCCAACAATCCTCAGTAGCCTCCTTCAAAACCACACCCTCCACAACCTTTGACAACTCCATAACCAAAATCCACTCACCAAAATCCACTACCTTGGCCTCTTTAATAAAAGAAAGATTAAAGAGCCTTGGAAATTTCACACACAAGGGCCCACCATCAACCCAACAATCATTCCATAAAGAAGTTTCCATCCCATTACCAACCTTTCTCACACATGACTCCATCAACCCTTCCACTAAGAACACATCGCCTGTGCTTTGATGACTCTCTACCAGGAATTATATGTTGATTTCACAGAGAACACACTAGAAGGTTCCATCCCCACTCCCAACAATCCTCAACACCCTCCTTCAAAATCACACCCTCCACGACCTTTGACAACTGCATAACCAAAATCCACTACCTTGGCCTCTTTAATAAAAGAAAGATTAAAGAGCCTTGAAATTTCACACACAAGGGCCCACCATCAACCCAACAATCATTCCCAAAAGAAGTTTCCATCCCATTACCAACCTTTCTCACATATGACTCCATCAACCCTTCCACTAAGAACACATCCTTCCACCAAATAGACCCCCTCACTCCCCCCACCCCCACCCACCCAAAACACCATACTTTGCCCTTAACACTCTATACCACGAGCAACCTCTCTTAACTCTCCCGCTCCATCTCCATTTACCTAACAAAGCCAGATTAAAAACAATCAAGTCTCGAAGCCTTATTATAATGCATAACTCCTAATAAAGTAGCTCAGAGTTTGATGACATAACTCCTAATTTTCAACTATGTTGTTATTTTGTATGCATTATATTCATAACCAAGTGCTTTATTTTGTGGAAGAATCAATGACGAGATTATGTTGATTATGTTGATTATGTTACTACTAAAATTAAAAACTTTTGCTTGAGGGAGGAAAATGAATGAAATCACATATGACTATGAAATGGAAGTTCCTTTATTTCATCTTGAGCTAAGACCAGGTCTGTGCTTTGAAGTGCATTAGTGCAAAGCATCTTTTGATGGTATTTGTTTGCAATTGCTTTAATATTATTGTGTATTGTGATCTATGCAGAGATTTGACCCAGACTCGATCACAAAGGCAGCTGCTGCAACTGTTTTGGCATCTAAGTTGAGTGCAGATTCAGGTTTGAAAGTGAAGAGGGATAGTTGATGGATAGGAATGATAGAATCTGGACTTTAGCCTCTCTCTTTGTTTATTGATAAACGCACCATTGATATTATTCTTTTAACACTACTACGTAAAAGGGTTTTAGTTATGCGCGCTTTAATAGAGTTTCTAACCGAAACACTATTAAAAGAGAGACGAAGACATTTAGTAGCGCTTCCTTGAAGAAACACTATTTTAGATATAACCTAAGACAATGCTTCTCCAAGGAAGCGCTATTAAAAGTTGATAGGTAGGAATAGACAGCGCTTGTTTGAGGAAGCGCTATCTATTTGTGATGAATAGATAACGCTTGTTTGAGAAAGCGCTATCTATTCATAACCTAAGATAGCGTTTGTTTAAGGGAGCGCTGTCTATTCCTTACCTTAAAAATAAATGTTTCCCTCCCACACCTGTCCCTCCCACTCTCAAAAATTTTGCAAGGAGTTCATCTCTCGTAACCTCTTCTTTCCCTCCCCACCCTATTTCTCCAAACCCTCACCACTTTCGCTCTACCACCACCACCTAAGCTACCACCACCGCCGCTCGTCTACCACCACCACTCTCGCCTCCCTTGTGTCGCAACCCCGCCGAGCTCGCTCGCCTATCACCGTTAGCACCCGAGACCACCATCGCCTCCCATTCTCCTCTCCTCCTCACCGTACCCCACCGTAGAACCGCCGCGACACTTTGAGCACCACCACGAACCATAATCGCTCCGCCCGTCACTGCCACGCGTTCTCACCATCCCAAATGTTGATGCTTTGGAGAGAAACAACTATTGCTAACACCATCAGTAGAATCTATGGTGGTTCTCAAACCTCTCGCCTCGAGACTTGCCTCCCTTCGCCTTCCACTACTGCGCGATCGTGTCTCCCCGCCGTCGTTAGCTCCTTCACCCGCCGTGGGTTCGCCCGAGGCTCCCGGCCGCTTCTCCCTCTAACGATTTGAGTTTCTCTTCCAGAGAACTCCAACATTGATGGTTGAAAGGAGCACCGCATCGAGCTCCAACATTTACGATTTGAGTCTTGAAGGCTCAGTCGCGACCGTGTTCTCGCATTTTGGAAAAAAAATTGTTAAGGTAATCCCACCCTTTCCTTACCATTGCCCGCTCTTTCCCAAATCCCTAGCCACTTAAAATTTTTCTCTAATGTGTTAATCTTCTTCTTAACAAAAAGCTTATTTGTTTCTGCTTCGTTGAATACTGATAGCATCACTTATGTTTCAATTTCCTTATTTATCATGTTCACTTCTTAACTTCTTCTTTGATCTTAAGCATTTCGTCTTCATTGATCTTCTGCTTATTAATGGATTCTGATTGTAATTTTGTTATTAGTTTGATTTTGGCATTGTGATTTATTCTGACAATACGTTTTTGTGGTAACAGAGGTCAGTTGCTATTACTCTTTGCTATTGCATTTTGTTAATTGATGTTTGAAGTTCTTTTATATGATTTGTCATCTAGAATCTGTTCTAGTGATGAAAGTATATTTTGTGATGTGGTTTATTTGTAGGTGGCTTTGTCTTGTGCAGCATGTGTTTGATGAATTTACTCAGAGTAATTTACTCTTAGTCTTGTTTTTTTATTTTTATTTGTTGAGGTCATAGAGTAATATTCGTATATTGTCAGTGGCATCAAAACAAAGTAATATTCATATCTTTAATTCTTCATTTCTCTGTTGGTGAAGATCTTCCCTTTTGGAGGCTTAAATGTAAAAATGATGTAGCAAGAAGGGCCATAGCAGTAGAAGGCAAGTAAAAGGAACATGTTTGTTTGGTTGTTATCGAAGGTAAAGTGAACTATAACTATATATGGATGCATTTTTGTGTCTTTTGGATGAGAAGGTCGATGGACAATGGGAACTAAAATTGTGCCTCTTTTTGGATATTGCCTCTGTTTAGTGTCTTGTCTTCTTTTCTTTCCAATATTAAAATCAATCATATAACTTTTTTAGCACAAGAAAATGGTGAAGCATGAAACCAAAGTCGTGATACTCTAATGGCCTAACCCACCACTTCTTCGTGGAGTGTGGATTGAACCAAGCATTCTGCATTCTAGCAGTGTTATTTTCTTCTTCCTTTCTTGATAAAAAGTTGTTACATGACATTTTATTTATCTCGATGCCAAGACAAGAACAATAGAGTTAATTTTGAGTTATGGAGTGAAGCTCAAGCATATGGAGATATTCAGTTAATGCCTTTTGTCGATTATTATAGTTTGATCACTTTGAAGACAATTGCAATTTGCATTATGAGTTGATTAAGATGTTATGCAAAGAAGATATTGAGATTGATGTTTATTTGCTATCCAAATCATTCTGACTCCAACTACTAGCAGCCTAAGAAAGAATGGTAAAATGTTCTATTTGTCTTTTACGGTAATCAATAATTTATAAAATACCATTGTTTTATTGTTATAGTTATGTTTTTTTTAGTGTGATTTATCTACCATGAAGACAAGGTATCACAGTGACCACATTAAATATCATCTATTTTCTAATTTATATTCTGCTTTCTCTTTTATTTCCAAAGTATTGATTCGCATTGATGATTATTTTTCTCTCTCTTAACTCTCCTTAAGTCTTAACGCTTCTCTTTTCTGGCTCCTTCCCTGTAGCTTTCATGCATGGCTTCCTAGGGAAAGGAAGCTTGTCATTTGACTTTACCTTATCTCGCTTTACAAAATTAATTTGTTGACTCTGCCACTTGCCACCCTCCTTCACAGGTTTCATTCGGACTGCTTCAGTGATTGTGTTAATCGGTATTAACGGAAAATTGTAGTTTACTTTTCATGCCTTTTTATTCTATCATCATGTGTGTCACTGAATTTACCCCTATTGAATCATTCCACTTTTTTAGGAGTTGTAAATATGGGAGGAGTTTTATTCTCGTCTAGAGTTTGGAAGATAAAGATAATATTTTTGAGACCTCTATAATGCCAGTCCCACTTGAACCCTACCCGACACCCCCAGTCTCCATATTCACCTCCAAGAAATGGTATATTGCTTCCTTATTGTTGCTTTGCTCATTGATGTTGCTTCTCTTTGTTAGTTCTAAAATTGAAGAATAATGCTAAACACACACAATCATCCCTTAATAACACAGTTTTTTTTTCACCATTTGATTATAGCTAGTTTCACTTTTTTCTATTTTTTGCATAGCTACACATCAATTATGCCTAGGTAATGTGATTCTAGGGATGTGCATGAAGCATTTTCCAAAATTGAAATATCTAATTTACCAAGAGAGGAGAAAAGAAAAATTCCTCGTCCCTATTAGCCAAAGGGAGAAATGGTGTACTGAATATGAAGATGTATTCAGTGAAAATTCTAAGACTCTGGTTTGTGTGGATTGTAGATAGATGGTTACATATCTTTTTTTAAGTACAGTTCTCCAATCGAGTCCAATTTCTCACCTGTTCAGGCTTGCCATTTTAAAATTGGACCTGTCTTAAAGACATGATGAATTCTAGAACATTTGTTTCTATATTATCAAAGAACAAAAGAAGGAGAAAAAAAGGATCATGTGGTCATTTATTTGATACTTGCAAATAATTCATGTCAAGATCTTCCTTGCAACCAGGTGCACAGAGTCAACTGGTCTGTTTCCGGGTGTAGAAACCTTCTCCTGTATCCAATTGGAGCCACTTCAGTGTGCCGTCGTTGCTCGCAATGCAGTCACATCAGTGCCACCTCCTGGTATGATGCAATTTCTCTCTTAACTCCTGATCTATTGCTTGCTTAGCACTTGGAATTCAACCTACTATTATGAAATTTATCAACAATTAAAGGGTACGACATACTCTGATATTATGCTAGCTAGTGTCTCTCTTATATTATTAGACTTGTGTGTATGTACAAGTGATCTGTATGTGTATCTTATGCAGGCCGGCAATAAAGACTTTGTGCGATCAAGCAGAAGATGGAAGCAACATGCACAAATTGTTTATAATTACTAGTGTATTGATTAGCTTGTACACATGGTTAGTATGCATGGTTATTATCTAGTGTAGGTTAGCCGACCTTTTGGTTTAAGGACTTAAATAGTAGAATTTGTTATGTGTAGCGTTCGTGAATTGTGTTAAAGTATATTACTTAATTAATTGGTTATATATGCATGATTTTGATATTTGGTTTGGTTTATATATATATGCTTACCAATATTGTATGTAAGCTTTGTACATTATATGTATGTGTGTGATGTACCTAAATGCAAATTATTCGTGAATTGTCGAGGGTTTGTTTTGCAGGTGGGAATTGTACAAAAAAAAGTGAATAATGAAAAAGAGGGGGCTAGGTAGCGCTTTCTTGAAAAACGCTGTTTAAAGTGACAAATAGACATCGCTTCCTTGAAAAAACGATGTCTAAAGTGACAAATAGACAACGCTTCCTTGAGAAAGCGCTGTCTAAAGTATGTAATAGATTGTCTTATTACCAACTTTGGACAGCGCTTTCTCAAGGAAGCGCTACTATTCCTACTTTCATGAGCGCTTTCTTGAAAAAACGCTGCCTAAAGTGACAAATAGATAACGCTTCCTTGAGAAAGCACTTGTCTAAAGTATGTAATAGATTGTCTTATTACCAACTTTAGACAGCGCTTTTCAAGGAAGCGCTACCTATTCCTACTTTTAGAGCGCTTTTTAAACGCTTATTGAATCTCTCTCACCTTGATGGCGGGTGAATAGATAGCGCTTTGAAGCGCTACTAAAGGCCAAAAAAGCGCTCACTGAAGCCCTTTTCTGTAGTAGTGTAATGCCTTTAATACCCTCATTCTCACACCACATGTAAATTTTTTTGTTCTTTTTGTATTACTCCTCCTAGTCTTTTCAAACCATATCACCAAGTTGATATTTTCCCCATCGCCTCTTTTTTGTAGATGCACCAAATTTGTGTTGTATATACTATATACTATCCAACCTTAATGTGATTGCCTATTATAATGCATCAAATATAAACTAACATGAAGAAGCTGTGAGAGAAGGAAATACATGCCATGAAGGAACTCAGATCATGAAGAAGCAATGATAGTCAACATTACCAATTAAATTGTACAAAGTAAAAGCTCAGAAAATCTAAGAAAAAATATGAGGTTAAACACACCTACCAATTGAATGTAGAATTAACTTTTAAACTAGATTATAACATTGTAAATGTTGGAAAGCTTATCCGATCAATTATCAAGTCAAAACCAAGGGATAAACGCTGGATTCTCAACTTCGTGTTCTAGGACATTTTTGCTGCATTAACATTTTTTTGGTAATTTAGTGCCTAAAGTTTGATGCATTAGTCTACATTGGGAGCAACACAATGAAGATTACTTGAATGAGCAGGGAAAATTAAAAGAGCGCAGGTTCTAGCAAGCACTGAGGTGAATTGTTTTCTTTTTCTATACTAAAAAGGTCAAAGAATTAAATAAAGTCCATGTTATATACTAAGGCAAAGAACAAGCATTAACGTGAATATAGACTTTGAAATGAGTTAGTGCGTGTTTGTTTCATTGCTCTCATCCCCTCAAACACACATCTATGGGTTCTACGCGATTCCTCGTCTCATCCCGGTTGTTTGGCAAAACTAGGGAACGCGATTTCGCATTCCCCAAAAGCGCGACACTTTGAAGCTGCCGATCCTAGCTTCTGAGTCTAGGGAACGCGATTTTGAATCAATGGTGAGTCTAGGAACTCGATTTTTGGATGGATATTCTCCTATTGCCCTTCCTTTGCCCTTCGTTAGTTTGCATGCACCCGCATCTGCCATTTATGGTGCTTCACTGTCTTCCTGGTATGTATTTATGGTGCTCACCTACAATTCTTCAATTTTTCCTTGCATTCATTGTTCAATTCCTTCAATTCTTTCCCTTTTGGTGATTATTCTCAGATTTGTATCCAAAGATCCGTTCTGCTCATTTCTCTAAGAAGGAAACTCTGTCTTCCTTAAAGCTTGTATGCTCCGATGATTACTTTTGGTTGTTACAATTTATTGTAAATTTATTCATTTCAACCATATTTACCTACCAATATTTATTTTTTATTGTCATTTCCTTTCAATTATATATATAGGACCCTCCTCCTTCAAATTTGCTTCAGACCAATTCGATGTGTTGTTGGATCTTCAACAGTATTCTTCCAGAGGCAGTGGTATGTAGCTTTTCTGATTAGTTTCTTGAGTTTTTCATTTTTTTTTTGCTTGATAGAGATTCAATTATATGCAGTTGTATGTGCTATCCGGTGATACACTTTATAAAACCTGGGTATGCTACAATCACGGAGATCATTCTAGATGGGATACAACACTTTATAAAACCTGTGTATGCTTGAGTTTTTCATGTATTATGCATTTTATACATAGGTTTGCTCCATTGCATGCTAGCACAGTTGGTTGGTTCCCTGTTATGTCGCTGATTAGGAAGCTATCATGAACAACCAAGCTCAGCTAGAATCACAATTTTGAAATTTACCATGTCAATTTTTTGAAGCACAATCACTTTCATTTCATGGTGAAAGATTGTGCATGCACCATTTTAGGGGTTCAATTTTCACTTTGAACAAAACTTCCAGTGTTAGGGGTGCAATTTGCACCATTTTAGGGGTTCAATATACTTTTATGCATGTTAAATCCATCGCTAGGTTAGATCGATCGCCTGTGTTAGTTAAATCTGTTTTTATGGTTGCACCGTTTGTTTTATGCATAGTTTTTATTTTTATCCTACTTCATGTATAGAGAACTATGGCTACTCTTAAGAGGAAAATTGTTGTGGATCCCTGTTTCTAACGATGAAGCACACAAAGCAAAATCTGTTTGGGATCCTAAGCGACCAATACTTCATCCGAGCATGATTGGATCAAGTTTCCAAGGGGTGAACGCGTTGGTACTAGCTTTACCAAGAAGGGTGGAAAGTTATTGTTCTGAATTTAATGGCTCAACTGGAAGGAAGTATGGCAGAGGTGAAATTGAAGAACGACACGATAGCTTGAGAAAAGAATGGCGAAGTATGGTATAAATTATTTGGGAAAGAAACTGACTAGGGTGGGATAATGTGAAGAATACATTTGTTGCATCGGATGGTGGTGGAGAACAAAGAATTGGGTATGTGATAAATAAATGTTTTGTTTTATAAGTCTTAGATTTATATTTAGTGTGTTTATATTATGATGATGAGTTATGAACACGTGTGAAGAAAACCCTCTTTTATGGCAAATTTAGGAACAAGGGACTTCAATTTTGCTCCCCAACTAACCACACTTTTAAGGACGTAGTGGCTAATGGAGAATTTTGTTTGGCACCATCATCCGGGATGTTGCCTAACGGGCCCGATGATGATGATGATAATGATGGATACGATCCATGCCCAGAGGGTGTGGGCCTAGATATGCAAGAGGTGGCTCAAAGGGTGATAGGAAGATCTGAGTGTTGGAGCAACCATCTAAGTTTGTAAATTTCAATATTAATGCTTCACAGCCGTTGTTGGCCAAAAGAGTGAGAGAAGAGAAAGAGTGTTGGTGGTTCAAAAAGAAAAGTAAGAAAAAGGCAACCGCGTCTTCAAAGATAAAGGTAATGTTAATGTGATCATGAGACATGTAAGTCACGAATGATGCTATGGCCAGTTCATCTATTGGTGAAGTGATGGATGAGATTCGCATTATGGATGAACAGCATGATCCGGATTGGCATACAAGATCACATTGATGATGTTTCGACCCAGTGGAGATGTTTGTTTTCGAGGTCAAAAAGAGAGAAAGTTGCATTGGCTTAGGGATGCATCATATAATCCTTTTGCCATTTATGAATATGCAATGAAGATTATGTAGGATTGTATTTTGGATTATGGTAAGATTGTATCATGTCTCATCTATGTGTGTCTCTTTGGATTATGTATGGGATTATGTATTAAGATTATGTATCATGTCCATCTAGGTGTGTCTCTTTGATTATGTATGGATTATGTATCAGGAATTAGGAATTAGAATTTAACTTCTGTGTGTTTTCAAGATTATGTATGAACCCTATTATCTAGAATGCTTTAATGATTATGTATGCTTTGAATTTACTCGGTCTTGTTGAAACTTTTGGTTACTGTGAATGATTTCTGCATTGTGAATGGTTTTATGCACTATGTTTACTGCATTGTGAATGGTTTTCAGCATTGTGAATGGTTTTTGCTGCTGGGTTTATATCATGGTGCATTGAACCCAGATCATCGAAAGTGCATTGTGAATGGTTTTCTGCATTGTGAATGGTTTTCCTTTGTGGTTTATATCGTTGGTGCATTGACCCAGGTCGTCGAGTGCATTGTGAATGGTTTTAGACAATGAATTCCCGGATTGTGAATGGTTTTCTGCTTATGAATGGATTCTGCATTGTAGATGGTTTTTACGACATTGGATTCTGCATTTCAAATGATAACGCTTTTCTCATTTTAAAAAATATATGGTTTGCCATTTCATAATGCTGCTTTGCTTTGTAGTTGTACATAGGGTCGAGCAGAGTTTCCCTAGTGATCATGCATTTTGTTGGGATCATACTTTGAATAAGGCTTGTTTCTTTTTTGTGTATTTTTATTGGCACACATTAGTCTAGTCGTTCGATCATACCTTCCAAGTATTCAATGATAAGCAAATGTGAATGAAAAGCCTACACAGGCTACAACTATACGCCATTTTAAGGCTTTCTATTTTTTCATTTCAACTTTTTTTTCTCTTTTGTATTAAAAGAAGATGCAAAAGATGAACGTTTTGTGTTGTACACGAGATATTCTTTTGCATGGAGTGACCAACTTAGACTTGTAAGACTGAGTTTAGATGCTTAGCTTGCTATATTGTTAAAACTGAAATTACAATAAACTATTTGAGTTCCTGTTTGAGGAGTGGTCATTGAAAAATGAAGTCAACATTATTGAAGTGTAAAGATATGTTTATGAGCTAATGGACTAGTGCATGTTGTTTACGAGCAAGTGGATAGTAACTGCCCTCTTTGGTGGTTTCATTCTTGGAGACATGACGCAAAAGCCTTATGGTTTTGCAGCAGAGTCTACCCCGAATGCTTTGCTTTCTGTTCCGCTCGAAACATATACTAAACCAGGATTGACCTTCAACCACAATCTGACCACAGGATGCCATCTTCACATCTACAATCGATATTCTTTCTTTGTTCTTTATTTTTGTCAAGTAATTTCTCTTACCTGAATGCTTTGGTTGGTGATTTTGTTGACAATGATGAATAAATCTCAAGTGCCCCAACAACATCGGGAAAATTATTACACAAGCTTTTGAATTGATTGCAAAGGGACTTTTCCCGGTACTAGTCTATTACAAATCTGTTTGTTTGATTGCTGATTTTTTTTCGCTCTTGTGACTTGATGATTCTTAATAAAGTTTGTATTTCAACAAGCATGAGTGCTCCAACCATAGAATCATAGAACTATTGACTCCAGTGACTTCCCCGACCGTGATCTATTGCATTTAGAAGATTGTTTTCATTTATGCTTGATATATAAATTTAATCAACCACCCTTTAGAAGATTGAGGGATTAGCTCGCAGTTGTTGAGTTGCGGTTTGCTTGTTTGCTATAAAACACATACTTACACACATATATCTATGATATAAATGATAAAACATATATGAGATGAGGTGATTTGCAACCCAATTCCAAAGTCAAGTTCCGTATGTTGATTTCCTTTTATATATGTATCTATATTTGGCAGCGTAAAACCAATCCTTGAATGACTCGGGACGTCCATTAGACCTTTTGAAAAGGATTTTCATATGGTGTGTCTGATTGTGTGCAGTGGCTGAGAGTTAATCGATAATATTTATTTTACTTGCTAATTTTATTTAAATCTTATAACTATTCATTTAACCTTACTTTCATTGCGTAAAACCAAAGGTGTGGCAACTTAAGTAAAAGATAAAATGAACGACTTGGAATGGACATTTGGATCAACTTATGATGAAGACGATATTTTTTTTGAAGTAAGCTTTATGTGGTTGCACTATTAGGTGAGTATGCATGGAAAGCATTTATGTAAAGAGCCTCATAGAACTAGTGAACTAAGTCATACATGGGTGCAAAAGTATTGCAAGGGCATCCCATCGTTCGTTATGAGATGTTCCGAATGGAAAAACATATTTTCCATAAACTTTGCATCAATTAGTTGATCATGGTTTAAACCAAAGAAACGCATGGGGGTTGAAGAGATGGTGCAATGTTTTTTAAATATAGTTAGCCCATGGGGTAGGTAATAGAATGATTCGAGAAAGATGTTTCGGAGAGGCCGTAAGAAATAGACAATTGTCAAGTGCTATTTACTTGTCTTAAGTTGTCTTGCAAATATATTAAACCACAAGATCCTATATATGTGATAGTAATGCATTACAAATAAAAAATAATCAGTGATATTGGCCGCTTTTTTAAGAATGCTTGGGTGAGTGATGGTACACATGTGCCATGTATGGTTGGTGCCCGGCGATCAACAGGTTTATTGGAAGAAAGGGATATCCAGCACAAATATAATGGTGTGTGTGATTGGAACATGTGTTTCTGCACTTTTGTTTTGGCTGGATGGGAAGTCACCCGTGATGCTAGATGTTTTTGACCAATACTTTCTTGCAATGCGGTTCTCAATTTTCCACTCCTCCTCCAGGGAATTTTTTTAGTTAGCTACGATGATTTTCTATTTACTTAAAACTCTTTGTTATATTTTAATAATTTTATTCTTATTAGGTAAAATATTATTTGGTGGATACGTGGATCAACACCAAATGGTACCTTGGTCATATAGATGTGAGCGTTATCACCTACCCAGTTGTTAAAAGTTGCATTATGGATTTGTAGATAACGTAAGAAATGTTTAATTTTGTCCACGGGAGTTTAAGTGCATAATAGAAAGAACTTTTGGTGTATGGAAGAAACGAGTTTTGCAATTCTGCGTCCCATGCTAAGTTAAAATGAACCAAGTTCAAATAGTCATTGCAACGAGTGGCTATAACAATTTCACCGAAGGAATCTGAAATGGATTTTGATTTTGTAGTTATATGAAGATGAGAATATAATTCTTGTTACATTGATGATGATGATAGATCCTATTTGATTAACTTGAATCCATCCCGAGTTTAAACATAGCTTACCCGAGAGATGGATCATGTTCGAGACTACAAATTCGAGATCAAATTATGGGTTCAAACAAAATAGGTAGTATAATGGTTATGTTTAAGCGTTATATCAAACTATAAATTATATTCCTATTGACTATTTTAGATACTTTAAGTTGTATTATGCTAATTTAGTACTTTTATTGTCCATTTCATCAAATTTGAAGTTTTACTTTATATAGTTTGCTTAAAAGATAAATAGCATGTGTATAATTGTTGATAGTTTCATAATGTAACATAAAAGAAAAATAATCAAATTAATATATTATTCCTAACTTGATGGTGGTATATATATATATATATATATATATATATATATATATATATATATATATATATATATATATATATATAAAATGACAATGAAATCTAATTAAAACCCATTTTGGAATTACACAACACAGCGATTTTGATGCATATCAAACAAAAAAATTGATAAAAACACTTTTTCATAAGTCATTAAAACACCAATCACTTCCTTGTCAACTCACTTCAACCAAAATCAATTCTCTAAAATCAATTTCTTCTCAAAATCTTTGATCAAGTTTCTCCAACACACACTTAGTTTATTGTACTTTTCTACTCTTTATATAATAAAAATAGACAGCACTCTAATTTTTAAATGACATTGTTTTAGGAAAGTGATGTTGTTTTTTTAGATAAAATTGAAGATGAAAATAATCAGTTTTGTCATCTTATTCTAATTTTTTAATTTTATATTCGATTTTATCTGTGTTATTTAGGATCATGAACTAACTACTGCAGTCAATAGTCAAAGCTTGCCAATCTTCTACAAAAGCCTCTTAGCAATACAGTGAACATATATAGTTATAATTTAAAATGTTTTGTCCATGTGTGACAAATTTATCTAATATATATCTGACAAACTTTGTTTGTTACACCATGGTAATATTAAATGTGTTTTTTGAAATGTCTACGGAAAAACATGTTAAGCCTTGGATATATACACACGAAGTATTGTCATGAGCGATTACTCTCTGCGGAAAACATACTTTGGCTTGGATTGAGTTTGTGATATAACTCGTTGTATTTTGAAAGCGTCCTCTCAGATTTTATATTGTCATGAATATGAGAGGCACTATTTCTACAATTGAAAAGTTGCTATATTATTGATACAATCTTTGTTTCTCCATGATTATATATACTGGATTGTTATAGACAGTTT
>JAUPTC010001245.1:0-26692 GCA_030762895.1 Sophora flavescens
GTTGGTGTAAGCCCTAGAGGCCAATGTATTTCTTTAGACTTACATTTGTATCTTGCTATTTCATATATATATATATATGATATGATATGAAGACATTCGAGTTTATTGTGTTACTTGTTTAAAGCATAATAAAGTCCTTAGGAAAACAGAAATTTACCACAATAGAATATCAAGTATATGACTTGATCGTGAGACAACTAGTAGACAGTGAAATCCTATTCTTAAATGTCAAATAGTCAAGTATTTTATTAATAAGGACAATAATAATACAATTGAGACTAATATGTGTGCGAGGCCCGATGACCACATCTCACGGGTCATAGATATGAGATATCGGAAGGTGCCACATGAGTGCATTGGAAGTAATGATGTCTTCAGGATTGACCATGAACACTACATGGAGCGTTATGTAGGTGTCATAAGTAGTTCTCATAGTGACAATGGTGTATGTAATCCGTCGACACGAAATCCTCTGATCCACATGAGGAGTCGTGTGCTTTTAATATCGTCAAACGTCTCTGTAATAGGATGATTATAAAGACGATCATTGGGCATACCGAGCCATGCGGAGGGATGTGAGTGACCTAGATGGAATTTGTCCCTCTACATAACGGGAAGTATTAATATCTTGTGGGCTTTTTGATAAGTGAGGCCTTAAAATGCATGGTAGTCTTGAAATGAGTCAATATGAGATATTGACCTCATTTGTTATTAAGTCTACTCGGGTATCGGGGAACATGATATTGAACCGTACAAAAGGAGTGACACGATACATGCCTTGTGTTCAATATAGATATATGGACAAAGGGATAACAATGCACATGAATATTTGTCCGCGAAGGTTCGTCAAATCAACGACTTTCTCACTACTTAGGTAGCAGTGATGTATTGCTAGATACCGCTCCTTGTTTGTAATATTAAATGGGATTTAATATTACGCTAACGTATTAGGAACATGGGTCACACAAAGAAGCGGATTAAAAACATTAAAAGAAAGTTGGACTTTCTATTGGGTCTAGCGCATAGTAGATGGGCTTATGTCAATATTTGCACCTAACTCACTGAAGTTGATACTATAAGTAGACCCTAAGTTGTTGTTACCATAGTTGATAACCTAGCAGCCAAAAAGAGAGTAAGTGTGACGAAACAAAGTCTCGGTTTTGAAGCTAGCAACGTGAGACGAGAGCGGCAGGTTCCGTGGCGTTAGGCCGGCTCACGGAATCCCGCTCGTGTGGATACTCTAGAGATACCGTTCGTGCGGTGTTCGTGATAGGCGAATTTCAACAAACAGCCATCGCTTGAGGTAAACTTTGAATCATGAATCATGACCATTCGCGAAGAAGGATCCTTCGATGGGAATTTTTCATTGCGTTTCTTTTGTTTTATACGCGAATTCCCAGCTGATGGTATCGAGCCGCTGCGAAACCATGATTCTGTCACGTGGTTTATCTGTTATGTATGATAACATGTTTTTGTAATGTGAATCGTTTTCTGAAAATTGTTTTTGAAATCGTTTGCATCGGTTTGCGAAACCTTGTTTACTGTGATTTCGTATGTATATGATATATATGTCTATTGCATGTTTGTGTATATATAGATATGTACGTGGTCTGAATCCTTATTATGTTCTGCGATGGCATCAAATGTTGATGTTAAACATGATTGTTTTCAGTTACTGTGTTGGCGGCGTTAAGGGGGTTTTGATTTATGAAAAGTTCATGTTGTTGCGAGTGAGGTTCCAAGTGTTGGCTTAGTAGCGGGTCGTTCCTTGCGGCGTGAAGTGTTCCGCGGGCAGGCGGTTTTAGGGTTGAAGGTTGACACCACTAGCCACCAGAGCGAGGCACACTTTTGAATTTGGAATTTCCGGGACCTTGCTACCATTGCGTAGTGTGTAATTTAGAAATTCAAATTTAAATTTTATCTCCCCAGTTAATAATTATATCAATCCAATAAATGTGATTTATGGTAACATCAATTATAATAAATGTGATTTATTATATATAATATTCTGGTTTCAAATTCGATTTTGGAAATATGATTTTATATCAATCTGTGATTTATAGTAACATAAATTATAATAGATGTGATTTATTATATATATGTTACGTTTTTCAAAATTCAGATTTTAAGTATGTTATATCAATTAAATAAATGTGATTTGTACAATAAATGGTAATATTAGTTGAATAAATGTGATTTGTGTCAATTCAATAAGATGTGATTTTTGGTAACATTAATTGCAAAAGATAATAAATGTGATTTATGGTCATGTTGCAATAAATATGATTTATAGTAACATCTTATAATAAATGTGATTTATATATATATATGTTATTTTTCAAAATTGAATTTGAAATCTCGAATTATGAAATTAATAATAATAATGATTATGTGTGTGTTGGTTCTTTCTTTATTTGGTGATGTATGGTGAATGGTTATGGCCTTAGTCCTTTTACCTTTTTGGTTTATATTTTGAAATACGGCTGCGTCACGGAAGTACCTTTCTCTTATATTCCATATGTATCTTCTTTTCTCATCTCACTCCTAAGTATGTAAATAGGGTTTCTGTTTATGTAATGTAATGATGGAGACAAGAGAAGCTGTTATCCACGTGGGAGATCTTGGCAGGCTTGGGCGCTCCTAGGTTTTAGTTTAGATTCTCTCATTGGCTTGGGAGAATCAATGCGTTAGGGCCATAACCATATCACATTTATTTACTTATATATGTATGAGATGCATGTATGTATATAGTATGTTAAAAGATGTTTAACTAATATATGTGAGATGCATGTCTGTAAATAGTAAGTTAAAGAGAGTTTAACAAATGATGAGATCAAGTTTTAATCAAATCCTCAAAAGGAAATATTAAGTCACATTTAAGGCCTTCCGATGCATGGCCTTTCGTCAAGACTACTATCGATTAAGTGTGGAGTCGCCAAGCGGGAATTTTATCTATAATAGTAAGGCGCGATGGGACACGCAATGTAATGTTCAGCCGCTATCCATTGGGTGCGACTTAAGCTAAACTTGACTTGATAGGATTGAAAACAGAGGCTCATAAGTTGGGCTTTAGTCCATGTGATGGATTAAGGGAATAGGAATTATTACCCAACTATCCAAGGATTGCATGAGATCTGATCGGGAAGTGTTTCCTACCTAAATAACCGAATTTTGGGTGATCGGCCAGTGACTTAAAGCTAGGTGAGGAAATATGGATCTTGGCCCCTTCAGAAAATCTTCCAAGCGAGTTTTAGAATCAATGATGAGGGTCATTGTTTTGAGTAAAATAGTGGGGCGTATTTAATTAAGACCTTATTAAATAACCGGATACTTATACTGCTATTTATCTCGTGGAGTGCAGGATCAAACACATAAGTAACTTTGTCATTGCGTCCGTCCTTGAGAAGGACAAACTATCAGACGAATTTTACGGTTGATACGAAACTTGAGGATTGTCCTCGAGCATGAGAAAAGCTGTATGTTCTTGGGAGCCTTTCCGAAAGCCACGGCTTGCTCCTAGGGCTGAGGGGATGCCACAAGAAGCTCGAGGATCACCCTTAGGCATGGGTCATGTACTTCTTGCCATGGCCTACGAAAAGCCTAACATGAGACCATGGAGGCGTACGATATGGTCGTGACCTGCTGCTACAAGAGCAAGCAAGCAAGAGGCCCATTCCTGGAAGAAAACAAGAAGAAGAAGAGTAAGGACTTCCAGCTTCAGGTATGTTTGTTATAGAAGTCATTTATCGACATCCCATAGGTATTAGATGCCTGATGTGGTTCTCACATTTGTAAAGTAAGGGTCTAAGAGGGTAGGCATTGGCAAGGGCGAGTGACCTACGAGTTGGAAATGGAGCAAGGCCTTTTGCTTAGTGGGGACTTATGTATGACTTTGCCTGGGCTTACTATTCGATTAGAGAAGCATTATTTTGTACTGCAATTGCGAATATCATTCCATTTCTTGTTTGGACAAGATTGGTATTTTCTTTTATAATAAAGAACAAAAGTTGTTCTATTTATTTGGATGATATTTTCTATGCTAAGTGCGCACATGAAGTAATGGACTTTATGTCCTTGATCTTGAAAATGCCCATCTATAAGCGTAAATACTAAGAGGATCAAACCAAATGAGTTGAACCGTCTTATCTTTGGCATTATCGTTTAGGTCATATAAATGAAAGCGCATTTTGAAACTCCATAAAATGGACTCTTGGACTAATTTGATTATGAATCATATGAGATATGTGAGTCTTGTTTATTGGGAAAGATGACTAAAGCTCCATTCACCGGCAAGGTAGAAAGAGCCAACGATCTTTGGGTCTTATACATAGCGATGTATCCCGGACCCTAAACACTATTAGCTAGAGGTGGTTTCAGTACTTCATCATTCTTGATGATTTTCGGTAGATATGGTTGTGTATCTTATGAAACATAAATCGGAATCCTTTGAAAAGTTCAAGAATTCAAAATGAGGTACAAAACCAACTTGGTAAAAATATTAAAGCTCTTGATCGGATCGAGGTGGTGAATATTTGAGCCTAGAGTTTGATGATCATCTGAGAGAGTGTGGGATTTTATCTCAACTCACTCCACAGAACACCACAATGGAATGGTGTTTCTGAGAGGAAATCGAACCTTGTTGGACATGGTCGGTCTATGATGAGTGTCACCTGAAGCCCCGAGCTCCTTTTGGGGATATGCTATTGGCGACTTTTACACATAGTGTTCCCCCAAAAGCGGTGAAAAAGACACCATATGAGATATGGGTAGTAAGCGACCAACATGTCTTTTATGAAGATTTGGGGTTGTGAAGCATATGTAAAGCGTCAGAGTTTCTAATAAGCGATCCCGAATCTGATAAATGCTCTTTGTGGAGTATCCCGAAGAAACCAGGGATCTTATTTCTATAATCCTTAGAAGGCAAAGTGTTTGTCGCGCGGATTGGTGTATTCTAGAAAGGAGTTTATCTCCATATGAACCAGTGGGAGGAAGATAGAACTTGAAGAAATTCAAGAATCACGAGTAGTGACCTACCATTGGTAGAGCGAGGAGCGACCTTCCACGGAATCTTTGTGGAGGAACAACCGCTCGTGCCGAGGGCCGGCGTGGGTCCTAGCGGATCGTCACGGCCACGAGAGATATGGATTTCTCTCATGACTCCACAGGGTGATGTATTGCTCATAGATCAAGAGACTGTGACCTCCGGGGAGGCCATTGCGGCACGAGAATACGAGAAGTGGCGAGGCCATGAAATTTGAGATGGATTCATGCTACACCAACAGGTATGGACCTTGGTAGAGCCCACGAAGGGTAAAACCTATAGGGTGCAAGTGGGTTTTCAAAAAGAAAACGACATGGATGGTAAGGTACACACCTTTAGGCGCGATTAGTCCCTTAAGGGTTTCAAGCAAATTCATGGTATGCACTATGATGAGACCTTTTCACTGTTGCGATGCTTAAATCCGTCAGGATCTTACTTGCTTTATCGCTGCATACCATGATTATGAATATGGCAGATGGATGTCAAAACTGCCTTCCTTAATGAAGCTTCTTGAGGATGTGTACATGACACAACTGAAGGCTTTGACATTTCGGAAGGATGCCAAAGGTATGTAAATTGCGGTGGTCAATCTATGGATTGAAGCGAAGCTTCGAAGTTGGAACCTCGTTTTATTGATCTTTGTAAGGCGATGCGGATTCATCAAAAATGAAGATGAACCTTGTGTCTACAAGAAAGGTTAGTGGGAGCATTGTTGTTTTTAAATTGTTATATGAGATGACATATTACTCATTGGAAATGACATCCCTACACTACAAAATGTAAAGACATGGTTAGGGAATTGCTTCTCTATGAAAGATTTGGGTGAGGCTACCTATGTATTGGGAATCGGGATCTATAGGGATAGATCGCTGAAATTGCTTGGCTCTAAGTCGGAGTACATACATAGACAAAGTGTTGAGACACTTTAACATGCATGAATCAAGAAAGGACTCTTGCCTATGTCACATGGTATATGCCTATCAAAGGCGCAATCCCCTTCCACTCAAGAAGAAAGGGATCGCATGAGTAAGATTCCATATGCATCCATTGGATCTATCATGTATGCCATGTTATGTACTCGACCAGATGTATCGTATGCTTTAAGCATAATGGCGGTACGAGTCAGTCGGTGAAAGTCAGCTGATGCTGCTTTGTCAGAGCATCCTTAAGTACTTGAAGAACTAAGGATTCGTTCTTGGTATATGGAGGTGAGGAAGAGCTTGATGTAATAGGTTACCGATGCTGGCTTCGAGCCGGATAAGGATGATTCCAGATCGCAATCTGGTTATGTGTTCTGCCTTGAATGGCGGGGCTGAGCTGGAAAAGTTCGAGCGGAGACGGTTGCGATTCTACTACGAGGCTGAGTATATTTGCCTCCAATGCGAGCAAAGGAGGCTGTTTGGATCAAAGTTCATTACTAAGCTTAGTACGGTTCATGGTATTGTGGACCCTATTGATCTCCATTGTGATAACAATGGGGCCATTGCACAAGCTAAGGAACCTAGATCTCATCATGATCCAAACATTTACTTAGGCGCTTCCATCTCATTCGAGATAATATAGATATATGAGATCTGAAGAAATCCAAAGTACCAAAACTTTATAACGTTGCAGACCCACTTACGAAACCTCTCTTACTCAACGAAGCATGAAGGTCACACTAGATCGATGGGCATTAGATTGATGCACGATTGGCTCTAGTGCTAGTGGGAGACTGTTGGCGTCAGCCCGAGAGGCCAATGTATTTCTTTAGACTTACATTTGTATCTTGCTATTTCATATATATATATGATATGAGGCATTCCAGTTTATTGTGTTACTTGTTTAAACATAATAAAGTCCTTAGAATAGAAATTTATGTTCAATAGAATATCAAGTATATGACTTGATCGTGAGACACTATTGAACAATGAAATCCTATTCTTAAATATCCGTAGTCAAGTATTTTATTAATAAGGACAATAATAATACAATTGAGACTATTATGTGTGCGGATGATGACCACATCTCACGGGTCATAGATATGAGATATCGAGTTGCCCACATAGTACGCATTAAGGTAATGATGTCTGGATTGACCCACCATGAGAACACTACATGGAGCGTTATGTGAGTGTCATAAGTAGTTCTCATAGTGACAATGGTGTATGTAATCCTTCGACGAAATCACTCCCGATCCTACATGGGGAGTCGTGTGCTTTAATATCGTCAAATGTCATCCTGTAATAGGATGATTATAAAGGCGATCATTGGGCATACCACGAGCCATGCGAGAGGATGTGGAGTGACCTAGATGGAATTTGTCCCTGCTACATAAAGGGATTAATATATGTGGGACCACTGATAGAGTGAGACTGTAAACTGCATGGCCGTCTTTGAAATGAGTCAATATGAGATATTGACCTCATTTTTTTGTTAAGTCTACTCGGGTATCGGGGAAAATGATATTGAACCATACAAGGGTGACACATTCTATGCCTTGTGTTCAATATAGATATATGGACAAAGGGATAACAATGCACATGAATATTTGTCCTGAAAGGTTTAGTCAAATCATGACTTTTCTCACTTACTTAGGTAGCGGTGATGTATTGCTAGATACCGCTCACATTGTTTGTAATATTAAATGGGATTTAATATTACTGCTAACGTATTGGGAACCTATAGGGTCACACACAAAAGAAGCGGATTAAAAGAAGCATTAAAAGAAAGTTGGACTTTCCTATTGGGCCTGGCATGCACAGTAGATGGGCTTATGTCAAATGTTGCTCACTAACTATCTTAAGGAGGTGATACTATAAGTAGACCACTTAAGTTGTTGTGCCCACACGGTTGATAACCTAGCCGCACAAAAGAGAGTAAGTGTGAACAACAAAGTCTCGGTTTTGAAGCTAGCACTGTGAGACAGAGACGCTTCGGTTCGTGATGTTGACGCTCACGGAATCGGCTCGTGTGGATACCTCTAGAGACACGCGTTAAGTGCGGTGTTCGTGATAGACGAATTTCAACAAACAGCCATCGCTTCAAGAGGTAAACTTTCGAATCATGAATCATGACCATTCGCAAGGATCCTTCGATGGGAATTTTTCCGCTGCGTTTCTTTTGTTTTATACGCAAATTCCCAACACAAAGCACCCTGAAAAGACCCGTGTTGGTTTGTGGGGACAGTCGTCAATCCATAAAGCAGCCAAGGATGTTACAATAGGCATATCATCTATCCTTGCTTCTAAACTAGATAAAGGTCATCTACCGCTAATTGAACAGGATCATTAGCAGAGATAGTTACCTTAGGAGTTTTGGTTGACCTAGCTTTTCTTGCTGGTTGTCTCCTTGGTTTTGTTGGTACAGCTTGAAGGATCGGAACTAGCGGCCTTAGCAAAGAACAACAAAGGTCTTACCTTCTTTAGGATAGAGCCGATAGGAATGCTATCCTTATCAGCTTCGTCATCTTCATTATGAGAGAGGATAATTTTCCTTGGCCTCTTTACAGCATGGGCAACAGAAGGCTCCCTGATAGCAATCCCACTTCTTTGGTCTTTTGGGGGGGCTTTCTTGCACAGCTTGTCTTTTGCACAGTTACCCTTCTAACCCCTAGGATTTCAGCATTGTTACATTCGATCATCATCTTCTTTAGCCACCAATAATCCCTTAGTCTTAACCATTGCAGCAACATACGTAATGAGGTTCATGTTGTCTATGTTCATCTTTCCAAAGTCTGCAGCAGACATTGGTTTATCAGTCAGTAACCTTGCTTGCTCCTCAGGAGTCTTGGCAGCAAGAAAATCATATACTCCTTGAGCCTTAAAGATCTTTGAGAGAAGGTGGCAGAAGGGGAGTGTAGAGAGTCTTTTCTTGTTCATCACTGCATCCCTAAATCTTCCATAAAGGATTCTTGGAAGATTGATTCTTGTCTCTGTGAGAAGATGGCAGAGACAACTTATGAAGAGATGAAAGGTTATCCTTTGACCCAACCTTGTGAAGCACCACTTTGTTGAGAAGCTGGTGAAGAATACGAACGATATCCTTCATTTCAACAACCTTCCACGAGTGAGTCCTGACCAGTGTCCTCCTTTATGGGACATACTTCTATTGTCATAGAACCGCCAAGTCTTCTTCCCAAGACTCGGTAAAAACTAGTCCTTCTACGAGCACGTAAGATTGCTTCAAGAATAGTCTTCTCCTAGACTGTAATCTTCCTTCTTAATACGGTTGAGTAAAAGTCAGTTTAATCGAGTTGGATGTTTCTCCAAAAATCCCTGACAAGATTTGGGAAAACAGACTTTCTCTGCGAAGAGTCCTCTCCAGCCAGCAGCATTGACATATTTGCTTATGTCAAGATTGTAGTCTTTTAGCACATTAAGGTTGAAATGGTGCCCTATAGCTAGGTTGAGTTTTTCCACGTTGAAGGTTGAAGATGACAATGTAGAAGATCAACGAGCTTAGGGTTTGGAGAGCAGAGAGAGGTAAAGGGAGATAGATTGAGTGATTATGGAAGCGTAAAGTCTTTCTCAGTGGGAAAAGATTTCTTTTAAAAGAATCCTGAATATCAAAAGGTTTTTAAAAAAAACTTTTGATATGACATGTCATAATGATAAAACGGCGTGGGTAACTTGGGACCATAAAAGGTCTTGATGGGATTGATGAGAGTTCTTGACTCAGCAAGGAAAGAGAAGAGTTTTATATAAAAGTGTTCAAGAACAAATTAATAAATGTGTGCATAGACGAGTTCACACAAGACTAAGAGTGGACGTGCAAAGACATAGGTACTAGACACGTAGAATCCACTTGCCCGGACGTTATGACTAGTGGACGTGCATAGAGAACATGTAATGGACGATCAATTTAACTAAAATTATACTAGCTCAATCCACATACAACATATTCAAATGCTTTCTTATAAAGATAAATCTATCCTCAACAAGAGGTTTAGTGAAGATATCTTCCCATTGATGGTCGGTATCTACAAATTGAATATCAAACACACCTTTTTGCACATAATCCCTAATAAAATGGTGTTTGATTTCTATATGCTTAGCTCTAGAATGAAATATTGGATTCTTTTGTAAATTGATTGTAGTAGTATTATCACACATAAGTGGAATAATACTTACAAATACATTGTAGTCCTCCAATTGATGTTTGATCCATAGAAGTTGTGAGTGCAGACTTACAACTGATATGTATTCTACTTCGGTAGTTGATAGAGTAATGGTACTTTGTCTTTTGCTTGACCATGATACTAGGTTAGCTCCAATGAAGTGACATCATCCACTGGTGCTTTTTCTTTCAATTCTATCTCCAAGATAGTCGGCATCACAAAAGCCAACTAATTTGTAATCATCATTTTTCTTAAAGCACAAACCCAGATTAGCAGTACCTTTTAAATATCTAAATATTATTTTAAAAGCTGAGAAATGAGACTTTCTAGGATCATATTGAAAATGAGAACTTAGGCAAACACTGAACATTATATCAAGTCTAGACGCAATCAGATATAAAAGAGATCCTATCATACCTCTATATACCTTTCGGTGTACCTTTTTCTCTTTATCATCTTTGTTCAGTATTGAAGTGGGATGCATAGGGGTATTCATTGGTTTGCAATCATCCATCTTAAACTTCTTTAGAAGTTCCTTTGTATACTTAGTATGATGGATGTACACCTCATCCATAGACTGTTTAACTTGAAGTCCAAGGAAGAATTTGAGTTCTCCCATCATGCTCATTTCAAATTCTTTTTGTATTAACTTAGAGAATTCCTTGTATAGAGATTTATTAGTAGCACCAAAAATGATATCATCAACATAAATCTATACTATAATGAAATCTGACTTAATAGATTTTCTAAATAGAGTTGTGTCTACTTTTCTCTCTGTTAAAACCATTGTCCATTAGAAATGAACTTAACCTATCATACCAAGCTCTAGGAGCTTCGTTGTAGTCCATACAATGCTTTCTTATGCTTATAAACATGTTCGGGGTGATGTGTATTTTCAAACCCTGGAGGTTGCATGACATATACTTCTTCATTAATAAACCCATTTAAGAAGCCACTTTTAACATCCATTTGAAAAAGCATAAAGCTATGATGCGCAACAAATGATATTAAAATTCTTATAGCTTCTAGTCTAGCAACTGGTGCAAAAGTTTCAGTGTAGTCTATTCCTTCTTCTTGAGAGTAGCCTTGAGCAACAAGTCTTGCCTTGTTTCTCACTACCTTACCATCTTCATCAAGCTTGTTTCTGAAGACCCACTTTGTTCCAATGACTGACTTGTCTTTAGGCAGGGGCACAAGCATCCAGACTTCACTTCTCTCAAACTGATTTAGCTCTTCTTGCATAGCAAGAATCCATCCATCATCCATCCATCATCCAGTAGAGCTTCGTCCACCGTCTTCGGTCCACATTCAGAGACAAGAGCAGAATCACTTTATTCTCTGAAAGTTGACCTAGTTCTTAGCTTGTCATTGGGGTTACCAATGATTTGATCTTGAGGATGGTAATTTTTGAAATACCAAGATTTCTGAGGATTTTCATGTTGAGAGGTAGAAGTTTTAGGTTGTTGTTGAGAAGTGTCGTCTACTTGGATATCAGTCTTGATTTTTGGTTTGTCTCCTGAAATGTTTAGATCAAGATCTTCAAAAGCTTCATCTAGCTATGATAGATCCTTATCAGGATGTTTGTCATCAAATTGCACATGAATACATTCTTCTACAACTAAAGTTATAGAATTATAAACTCTAAAACCTTTTGAAGTTTCAGAAAATCCTAGAAGGATTCCATTATCTACTTTAGCATCAAATTTACCAAGTTGATCTTTTGTATTCAAAATATAACATTTACATCCGAGGGGTGAAAGTATGAAATGTTGGGTTTTCTGCCTTTCCACAATTCATAAGGAGTCTTATTCAGAATAGGTCAAATGTATATTCTGTTCTTAATGTAGCGAGCGGTGTTCACAGACTTGAGCCCGAGTGCATAGGGACGAATTGTCATTGAGCATAGTCCTAGCCATCTCTTGAAGAGATCCGTGCTTTCTCTCTACCACACCATTTTTTGTGGTGTTCTTGGTATTGAGAAGTTGTGTTGAATACCACTTTCTTCACAAAACTCATGGAATATCTCATTGACAAATTCTCCCCCATGGTCTCACTTCTAATTGAAGCTATGCGTACACATACCTTTTTCATTTTGTACACGTTTGTAGAATACAAAAAAGACCTTGAATGACTCATCCTTGTGAGCAAGAAACATAACCATTGTCCATGTAGTCATCTGCTATGACAAGACCATATTTCTTCCATCTTGTGGCGCAGTCCTTGTTGGACCAAATAAGATCAAGGTGTAGCAATTCTAGTGGTCTGTTGGTACTAACAACATTCTTAGATTCAAAGGAACCTTTGACTTGTTTTCCCTTCTGACATGCATCACAGAGAGCATCAGATTTGAAACTAAGGTTTGGTAGTTGTTGACGAAATCTAGGCAAGTATACCTAGTCATACAAGTAATACGGTGGTGAGACCGATATCGTTCCCACGAGGATCAGTTGCCAATTACCAATTCACAAATCAAACAACTATCTAGACTAAACTATGGCATGAAGAGAAATCAAAACATAAAATAAAGCAACAAAAGCAATAAAATATTTTTGGTCTTTTGGGATTTTTATCAAACATTTGGAGTGCAGAAAGAGGTGTTGGGATTAAACTTCACTAAACCTTGCCTCTTGCAATACTAAGACCACCAATCCAGTTTATGCTTCAAACATCAAAATCAACCCACAAGATTACTCAAGCCCTAATTCCTTAGATGACAAGAGCCTAAATCCACTAATTAAACCTTAATTCCTTAGGTGGCCTAATTAGGAATTTGAATTAAGAGTAAGGATTACACGATTACTAATAAACCAAAATCCATTCCTAGATGCAAGGTTTACTAGGTGATTAATTCCAGATCAAGAATTGATAAGAACGTCCCCATTGCAAATCAAATCTCAGAATCAATTCATGGATGGCCAAACCACAAAAACCATTAAGCAAAGGAATTAAACAATAATAGAGAAACATAAACACAGATTGATCAATCAAGGCAAATACATGAGGTTCAGTTTAGCTACATCTAATCCCAACAAAAAGGGATTTAGCTACTCATGATAAAGGAAACTACAAAAGAGAAAGAGAGAAGAGATGAAGAAAACTCCACGACGAATACTCCAATCTTCTTCCAGTCCAAGAGCAGAGAGAACATGCCCCTTTTTGTATCCCAAGAGTCTCCCTAGGGTAAAAGTGCTCCTAGGGTAAAAAGTCCCTCCAGAGATATATTTTTTCTGTTCTGCCCCGATGCCTTTTTATAGATTGGGCGCGCGTCACGGCCGTGATGGCTATCACGGTCAGGCCGTGACGTGTTCTGCCTTGGGCCTGCTTTCAAATTTTGGTCTGTCATGGTCGTGACACTCATCACGGCTAGGCCGTGATCGGTTCTGTCTGGTTCAGCTATCAGGTCACGGCCGTGACCGGTTCTGACTTTTTCCTTCTTTTCTCTTCAGCTCTACTTGATCATGGCCGTGATGGGAATCATGGCTAGGCCGTAATGGGATCTGCTTGGATCATTTTCTTCACTTTTCAAGCTCTATCTTCATCCAAGCTCCATCATGGTCAATCTTGAGCATTTTACCCTTAATTTCTGCAAAACAACACCACAGAACCGCCTTACCCGTTCCAAGGTAAAAACTAACTAAAATCAAATTAAAATTGCCTAAACTATATGAAAATGCTTGCAAAAATGTACATGAATTATGATGTGAAATCACACTATCAAATCACCCCAAGCTTATTCATTTGCTTGTCCTCAAGCAATCACTAAGGCCAGAAGATATAAATAGTCAGAGCATGGATAGTGAACCAAGAACCCGGGTAACTAATCCAAGCAACAAGCATTTTCAAATAATTCAGCAAGAGACAATCAATTTCAAGTCCAATTAGAAGCTTAGGTTTCCTAGACTCATATTCTCACTGATTCAGGCACTCTTTCTCACCTCACTCAAGTGTTTAGGGATATATGATAATTCGCTCAATTTCCTCAAGGAATAAATTCTACCATAAGCTTGAATATTAACCAAATCTCTACTTTATTGATGAAAACACTTAAGAATCAAGAGGTCTTTTACTTTGGTTGTAACGGGGCCATGGGATTAATCGTTAGGTGGGGAAATCAAGAAAAGGAAATTTCAAGAGGGCTAAACAAAATGTCATGCATTGTAAAGCATGACACCTTCTAAAATACCTTTTTGGGTTTTGATTCATTTTTCCACCTTTCTTTCTTTCTTTTCATTTTATTTCTCACTTCCTTTTTGTCATCCCCTTCTCTATATATATATTTCTTTCTTTCTTTCCTTTTTTTGAAGAAGGGGGGGATTTTCAATTCAAGAGAAATATTTTTCTAACTTTCTCATCCCATACTTTTTCAACTACCTTTTTACCCTTTTGTGCAATACTTTAGAAGGTCTCCTATCAAGCATCATTCAACAAAATATTTCAAGGTACCAAGAAAAGTATTTTATTCTTTCAGGCTCAAAATTAGGCAACTAAGGGGATAGCATTTAGTCATTCAAAGCTCAGATGGCCGGAAAAATACATAGTGCCTCAATCATTTTCAAAAATGTTTTCAAAAATTTTTAAGCTTCAAAACGGTTTCAAGTCAAGTTCTAGAGAATACAAACCAAGAGGAATAAAACACTCTATCACAAAGAATGGGGTAAATTTAGTGAGTACCCCTTTTTGGCTCAAAAATCTCACATTTAGTAGTTCAAAATTCAATGGGAAACACAAATCTACGGAACCACATGCTAATTATCAACTATCAAAGACCATCTCAAGAATTTTTTTGTAGCCTTATCACAAGAATAAAAAATTGGCTTCAAAAATTCACTATCTCAATTTAATTGGCACTAAGTTCTCACAATTGGATGTATAAACTAAGCAAGGGGCAATCTAATCATGTGATCATGCAAAGCTATGCCTATATGAATGCAACATGCAAAATGCAAAAATATGCAAAAGTACCCCTACCCCTGCTTAAAAACTTACATTGTCCCCAATGTAAATAATCAAGTCGGAAAAGAGGAGAAAAATGGAACAACTCACCGAGGTGGTAGCGGTCTTTGGTTCACATGCCTAGACAAAGAGATGCTGGAAAATGTGTGTCATGGCCGTGATGCTTATCACGGGCAGGCCGTGATCAATTCTGGTCCATAGGAAGAAGCTTGTCACGATCTGTGACCTCCATCACACGGCTAGGCCGTGATGCTCTCTAATCTTCAGGGTCCTCTCATCACGCCCGTGATGGGTATCACGACCGGGCCGTGATCCTTCTCGATCTTCATGGATGGCTCATCACGGCCATGACCTCTGTCACGGCACGGGCGTGATGACTTCGACTTTATTTGTCCTTCCCTTTTTGCTCTTCCTTCGTTCGAACCCGAAAATACTTGACAGATCTATTAATCTATGATCTTATTACTCTTGATATTCTCAAATTATTCAAGAGTTAAATTCAAAAACAAATGAAAAAAATAAAATAAAACTTGGGTTGCCTCCCAATAAGCGCTTCTTTAACGTCACTAGCTTGACGGGCCTAGGGTCCTCCTCCCAGGATCCCATGGCTTGTGGAGTGGCAATTGCGAAGCAATATGAATCTACCCACAATTCCTCCCTGGCTCAAATGACAAGTGATAAACTCCGTTTTTGACCTCTTCAGGCATAAATGTTCCATGAAGCACATGAAGTTTTACTTCTGGAGCCAAATTTGTAGTATCCACACATGCATGCAAACCAATGTATTTATTCAAGGCAGCAATATCAGGTTTCTTGGCAAGCATGGTGAAATATAGATCCTCTTTGCTCTCCATCCCACGTTCTTTTTCTTGTGACTCATCTTCCACTGACACTTCATCTACACTTTGATCCATCCCCACAATCATATTTTGCTCAGATAATGCTTCATGTGGGTCTTGTGCTAACTGTTTGCAAATTTCCTCAACTTGCATTTTGAAGTTTTGCATCAGAGCTTCGATAAAATCACAATTGGTTCTTTCTTTGGCCTCAGAGATGGATAGCTCTTGGGAATATTTCTCTAGAGCAACTTTCAAAGGTGTTTGCTCATTCAATTCCCATTCCACCTCATGCTTCATGATTACACTATAAGCTTGTGCATGAGGGCATTGATATCCCCAGAGCCTGTAGTCTCCCAAGACCACATGAGGCCCAAAAGAATATTTTGTAACTCCATCCAAGGCTGGAAAATAATAAGTCTCCATGATTTGCAATCCACCATGCACAAACAAAACTCAAAAGAAAAAATCAAATATACACAAAAAATAAAAAATAAAAATGTCTAAATTAGTTGCCTCCTTTGTTACTAATGATATTGGCAAAACCAATCCCCGGCAACGGCGCCAAAAACTTGGTGATTCGAAATCTAGGCAAGTATACCTAGTCGAACAAGTAATACGGTGGTGAGACCGATATCGTTCCCACGAGGACTGAGACAAGTACTAGCACGTAACAAATCAATTCCTATCTAAGTGAATCTTTGGATGGAAGGGAGTTCTATACTAATTACCAAGCCTAACAAGAGTTAAAACAAATGAAATAAAAGGAAAAGGTTCTTTCAAGAATTTTTTCAAACACTTGGAAGGTATAAAAAGGGATTCTTCAAATAAATGAAAGATGTTGGGACTAGACTTCACTAAACCTTAGTCTCATGCAATACCAAGAACACCAATCCAGTTTATGCTTCAAATATCAAAATCAATCCACAAGATTACTCAAGCCCTAATTCCTTAGATGACAAGAGCCTAAATTCCCTAATTAAACCCTAATTCCTTAGGTGGCCTAATTAGTGAATTTGCATTAAGAGTAAGGATTACACCGATTACTAATAAACCAAAATCCATTCCTAGATACAAGATTTACTAGGTGATTAATTCCAGATCAAGAATTGATAAGAACGTCATCAGTAGTCCTCTTACAAGGTTATGCTTTTTCAATTTTGAGATTAATCTCAAACTTGCATGACCCAACCTTTTGTGCCAAATCCATCGCTCATCCTCAATGGACACTAGACATGACACACTTTGATTTGAGAGGTCCTCTTAGTCAATCTTATACAGATTGTTTTGCCTCTGGGCTGTGAATAAGAGTGATCCATCAGATTTCTTGACTGAACACTTATTCTTATTAAATGAAATAGCAAACCCACCGTCAAATAAATGACTAATGATAAGTAGATTGTGTTTAAGACCATTTACTAACAGAACATTATCTGAGCTACCAACCATTTTTGACAGAGAGCCTGTCAAGTATATCACATCTTGTTTCAGTTTTTCAACTTCACAAGAGCTATTTGACTTACACTTAGTCTTGTCAGTCAGACTAGCATTGTTTGATTTTAATGTTTCATTCTCATCCCTAAGGTTTTGATTTACTATGCAGACCTTATCATAGTCTCTAGAAAGTTTAATAAACTTCTTTTTGAGACAAAAAAAACTATTTATCTAAGTATTGCGGAGGTATCTTGTCAATTCCTTTTTCAGCCGCATACTTGAAGAAGAATTTAGCGAAGCGCATCCTCAAGTCTCTTAACTCATCTTCTTGAATAGGTGATTGGTCGTTAAATGCCTACACACGTTCAAATAATAACAATAACATCAATGCAAGTCATCTTCAAAACTATAATATATAATTTAACAAGTTGTTTAAATATTACCTTATTCCATCCATTCGTAATAGATGTGGAGACTATGTTCAGCATATGAAGCATCACATAATAGCCGCACGACCACCCGTCATTTTGAAATCGAGACTACCAACAAAATTAATTTCAATGTCAGTTGAATATACATATAAATTAGTAATTATAATATTAATTATTTGATAAATAAACTACCAAACCTTGATGATGTTCCATACAGATTTGCTTTAGCCTTAGAAGTCCTACTTCTCCGTTGGCGCAACTTATGCTACTCGCCTCAATGCGCTATCATAAACAAATAATCATGTCGATCAATTAACAAATTCATATATCAAGTGTGTAATAAACTAAAAATAACTGATATTAAAACTTAAATTAAATTTAAGATTAGTTACTTACGTATTTACAGCTTCCAACACCACCTGTGGTTTGTTGGTGGAGAGAGCAATAGAATATGACAAGTATGCCTAGACGGGTGAAGTACGAACAACTGCCAATGGCTTTTCATACAGTAGGGAGACAGATATAATTCTTTCTGATTGTCTCCCAACAAGTTCCCTAAGTATTTACTCAATGCATCGCCAGCAAAGAAATCGGGCAGAAGGATTGACGGATCTAAGAAGCCGTAAACTGATGCAACGCCCTTATCAAGCTGAAGACGATGGAGATACCTAAGATATGAAAAGATGTGGATGTTAATTACATAATATATATATATTGAAATTAAAATAAATTATTAAATGGAAAAATACCAAAAATAAATAAGTTATAAAATTAACTTATGTGCACCAGAGACTCAAAACATTGTTGTTCATCCAGACGTTATTTCTGCGAGCGTTCCGAGATCGTCACCACAGAAGGAAAATATCCTTCGTTGATCTGGGCATGCCACCCATCCATCGTGCTCCAATGGACATTCAAAAATATCAACGCATAATCCTCACCAAGTGAGAACAAGCGAGTGATAGGTGACGGTGACACAGAGCGTCGACTTGGCCTTGATTTAGGAAAAATAAAATAGATAAGTTGTTCATAATTAAAAAAAACACAAGTAATTATTTGACTAATTTGGACATTAATAATGAATACATACCTTTGTTAACATTTCGAGCTCACGTCGTTTGGAGTCCAACTCAAGCTCACGTCTTTTCATTTCCAACTCATGCTCATGGCATTGGACTTGAACTCCCGCTCCCCTAGCTGCCAACTCAACGTCCTCCACATGGGCCCTACTAAAACTCTCTTTTGTGCTCACATGTGAAGTGTTGGCATGCCCTACGGTGTCCTGGGATGTACCGACGGAGGAAAGCTCTCTGGCAAGCGCCTGCTTGAATTCTGGGTTGGATATTAAGCTTTGCATCAGTTGTAATAGCTGGGTTGGACATGAGGTACTGAGTAATGTCAGCCAAAATTGATGCTTCATCGACCACCCTCTTTCGTGAAGCAGACTTGCCATAATATTCTTTGATGGTCACGTTCCCAGGAACACCGAGAACCCGACCAGGATGGTCTTTCTTGCCTAGAGCAGTCATCAAGACGTCCCGTTGTCCAGAAGGGACGAATGAGCCATGGGAGGATTGTGCTTTAAGATCCATCTACAATGAAAAAAATGAAAAAACGTGCAAGTGAAAAGTGTTGCAAATATCTATACAAATATCAATTGAAATCAATTTAATTATTTACTTACAATCTTATCTGCCACTTCGCGAGTGGCATCAACTTTAAAAGATCCCGTCTGTGTCATGCGGCCAAGCTAACCAGACATCCTCGCGGTCGATGTCCGACGGAGGACTTAATGGTGTGCCCTCAGGCACCTCTCCTCTTTCAATCCTAGCAGAGTGCTCTTCCTGCTTCGCCCTCAGCCTATCCGCCACCATCTACTCGATTCGAGTCTGATACCCACCCTGAGACATGGTGTGGCGGTGGACGTTCTTCACTTGATTCTGCCAACCCTTATTTGCCTTAGCCTATTCAAACAAAAACACATAATTAAATACAGTTAAATGATCTATAAGAAGCATACAAAATTAACTTAATCAACCAACCTGAAATTCTCCATCCTGTCGACTCCTGGCAAACATAACCCAAGTATCCCGATCAATCCAGGGATAATCTGAGAACATTTATCAAGCCGCTTCTTCCCAGATACATAGTACTTGGTAAGATCATGCTTGAACCCATTCCAACGCTTTGATGCCATTTTCAAACATTTATGACGATGATCCCCGTCATTTGGCACAGTCCAAGCTACCTACACATTAAATACATAATAACTGGATGGATTATAACTCGGATAATTATCTAATAATGTAAATCAAACGAATGTAAAGGTAAAATACCGCGATAGCCTCCCAAATCTGATCTTTAACGTTCTGTGGAACGTCATTCCAGTGGTTGTAGTTGATGCTTACGTCTTTGCTTCGCTTGTAGAAACACCCACTTATTAAATTCTTTAGCATGGGGTCCCTGGGCATTTAGATTAGCATCGAAGGACACCTCAAGCTTCTGTCCGTTTTGCCTGTCCTTCTCTAGTTTCTTCAATGAGGTGGCTCCTCTACCCCGTTTCCTATGAGCATGTGATGTCTGTATGGACAAAAAAAATGATATAGAGGGTTGTAACATTATAAACTTACATTAAAAAGAAGGACTAAAGATAGTATATAACATGTAAACTTACACTAGAATCAGGCGTAGGCGTGATCGGGTCCTGCGAAGCCCCCACAGTGTCCTCCCGTGCATGTGGGCTATGATCCATATGTATGCCTGTTCAGAAACAATATATATGTATTAACATAGGTTATAACTCAAAATAAATACAGAAGTATAAATAAAAATAACTAGACAGGTCCTGTAGATATACAAAACATCTATCCAATATAAGGACAATACGGGAGATTGAAAACTATAGTTTTTGAAGATTGCCAAGCACTGGTCACGGCCTGGCAGTGATGTCCATCACGGCCGTAACGTGCCAACTGAACCAGACCCTCACATGCAGAACTGATCACGGCCTAGCCGTGATGAGCATCACGGACGTGACAGATCAACCGGCAGAGCAACATGCACTCAAAACCAAAAATAGAGACATTCCAAACAACTCAAACTCACGGTTTCAAGTTTCAACTACTGAGACTACAGTTTCAACATACACTCAAAACCAAAAATAGAGACATTCCAAACAACTCAAACTCACAGTTTCAAGTTTCAACTACTGAGACTACAGTTTCAACATACACTCAAAACCAAAAATAAAAAAATGTGCCCTAAAGACTCACCAGAAATAGGCGCTCGCGTGGTGGTGAGGGGGGGGGGGGGGAGCTCGAGTGGTGGCCAACGTTCGTTGTGGTTACTGAGAGCAGAGGGACAAGGAGAGTTAGTGCGCGGGAAGGGGAAAGAGAGATGTCAAGTTATTGCAAAGAATGAGCGGGAAAGACAGAGTTAGGGGTTAAGAGTGTACCTCACGGTGGTGGCGAAGAAGCCCTTGCGGTGGTTGCGGTGGAGATGAGCTCGCGATTAGGGCAGAGTGAGAGTGAGAGTGAGGGTTGAGCGTGATGAAAAGAGAAAAGAGACGTACAGAGCAAAGTGCAGAAGGCGCGCGGGTGTAAACGTTATAATCAAAATAAAACAACATTTTACGTCAGTTGTTTGTAAAAACTGACGTTAAAAGGACGCGGGTGTAAACATTATAATCAAAATAAAACAACATTTTACGTCAGTTGTTTGTAAAAACTGACGTTAAAGGATATTTAATTAACGTCAGTTTTATTAAGAAACTGACGTAAAAAATAAAAAAACTTTTTTAACGTCATTGTTGAAGACAACTGACGTTAAAAGTGTTCTGCAAAAACATTAATTCCTTTGAATACTGTGTTACTACCCCTGAGCATTAAGTTTATAGATCAGTTTTCAAGAAAATCAGTCTCTCTTCTCTATATAGGATATAGGATTATTTACGTCAGCTAGTTATTTAACTGAAAATCACACTTTTAACGTCAGTTGTATTAAACAACTGAGTTAAAAGTTTATTAGTTTCTGTAAAAACATTTCATTCCTTTGACTACTGTGCTACTTACCCATTCACCTTGTAACCTAATCCTCTTAATGAGCATTAAGTTTTTAGATCAGTTTTCAAGAAATTCAGGTAGTCTCTCCTCTCTATATAAAGAACCATATTCTTCTGTATCAGTCGATCTGTATTACACCCCCCTCTTTTCCTCTATATTTCGTGCTTTTTCCTTCACAATATGCCTCTATCATATTTGAGGTGTTGTTATTTCTTCCTATTCCTAGACTTAAAGGTCTCTGTCTTAATGGTAAAAAAACTTCCGAGGTTGAGTAAATCACATAACATGGATGGTAAGGTTGGGTAAATCACATAATGTGATTCCCTCACTTTATTTCATCCCCGTTATCCCTTTCACTTTGCTTTGGAAGCAAGTGACTGTGGATTCAAGACGATGCATCAAGGAATTCCAGTGAATGAGAAGATGCAAAGATCCATTTCAGTGTGGATTCACTTTTGCATCATGGAATTCAAGTGAGGGAGGAGATGCATCCATTGGAGTTTTCGAGGACGGGATCGAGAAGAAAATGATGTTGAAGCAAAACTTTTTTATATTTTAGGGCTATGTTGCAGAAATTTTTTATCTTTTAATCATTTAATTGTAACTTATGAATCGCTTCAATGAGATACGATTTGATTATGCATATAACTTGTTTTTATGTTAAGTGTTTATTTATTTTAATTTGCACAAGAATTTGTTTACTAATTCAAGCTAATTAATGAAGATTAAAAATAAACTTGTTTAAAAAAAAGTTTAGAAATAAACTGCACTATATATATGGAGTGACTTGTGTTAAGAGTAACAACAGGGCATTTCAGATAGGGATATAGGATTATTTACGTCAACTATTTATTTAACTGAAGTAAAAATCACACTTTTAACGTCAGTTGTATAAAAAACTAACGTTAAAAATAAATATTTTTATTTAAATAAGTTTTAACGTCAGTTGTATTAAACAACTGACGTTAAAGGTATATAAGTTTCTGCAAAAACATTCATTCCTTTGACTATACTGTGCTACTTACCCATTCACCTTGGAACCTAATCCTCTTAATGATCAACTTAATTTTTTAGCAACTTCTCACGCCTAGTAACTTCATCCTCTGCTCCAATAAATAGCTTCCTTCCTTCCTTTTATTTTCTGCTTCACAATATGGCTCTGCCATGGAGATTAACTTCATCACTCTTTCTTCCTATTCCTAGACTCAAAGATCTTTGTCTTAATGGTCAAACAACTTCTGAGGTTGTGTAAATCACATAACATGGGTGATAAGGTTCTGTAAATCACATAATGTGAGTTGCTCACCTTATCATCCTTCCGGAGAATCGACTGCTACAGTTCCAAAACCTCAGCTTATGAATGACCATATTATCATCATGTACCTCGATTCCAACATGAATAACACCATCACTGCTAGACATGGTCACATTCGGAGTATAGTTTTACCTTTGGCATATTTCATAAAACTCTCTGATGGGATGTAGCTTTAATGTTTCGGGTGTGATAAGTGGTTCCAAAAGTGGCCTTATGCTTTGCCACACAACCTCCTCATTGAATCTGGAAAACTCAGTCACTCGACTCTCCTATCTTGCTCACCCGTGAAGGGAACGAAGCCTCAACAAATGTTTAGGATTTTAAACCCTTTCAATGTAACTTTTTATAGGATTTTAAACCCTTTCAATCTTCTGTATCAGTCTGTATTACACTTCATGAATGAGATCCGGTTTGGGTTATTAATTCAAATTATACTTCGCACATATATTTTAGTTTTCAAAATAGAAATAGAAAACATCAAAGCAATTGTGAAACTGAAACTTTGTGGAAGGCAATGCGGAAGGGTACGCATACTAGATAAAAAAATTATTAAAATAACCTTTAACGTTAGTTGTTGTAAGGACTGACGTTAAAAGTGAAGTGACTCACTTTTAACGTCAGTTCGATAAAGAACTGACGTTAAAATGTTCACTATTAACGTCAGTTGTTTATTGAACTGACGTTAAAAGTGAGTCACTTCACTTTTAACGTCAGTCCTTACAACAACTGACGTTAAAATTGAATTAATGAAGTCTGATATTTACAAAACTACCACCGCCCCCTTTTTAACGTCTAGCTTTTGGTTAACTGACGTAAACCTTTACCGTCTAATGTATATTTTCCACTAGTGGTGAATTCACTTTCTGATCCAGTGTCAGCCATGAAGCAAATGTTTGCTTCTTCTCTTGCTTCATCTTCTTCATCTGAAGAAGACAGGTCAAGATCCTCCCAAGTAGCCATCAAGCCTTTCTTCTTTTTGAATGATTTCTTTTTCTCCTTCAGCTCTGGGCAGTCAGCTTTGATGTGCCCCGGTTTCTTACATTCAAAGCATAGAGGTGGACCTTTCTCCTTGGAATCTGACTTCTCCTTGGAGAATTTTTTGTTGAGCTGCTTCCTTCCAAATCCAACTTTCTTTCTCCACATGTGCTGTATTTTTCTGGAGATGAAAGATAGTTCATCCTCATCTGAGTCACCTTCATTATTTGATGAATCAGCTTCAGCTGAAGACTCAGCAACTTTAAGCATCTTTGAGGAACTAGATTTCTTATCCTTTAAGGCAATGGACTTTCCTTTACTGGAGTTGTCCTCTTCATTAAGTTCAAGTTCATGAACTTTTAATGAACCCAGAAGCACTTCCCGAGAAAGAGTATTCAGATTCTTTGCTTCCTGGATGGTAGTTACCTTATGTCTCCACTGTTTTGAGAGACTTCTCAAAATTTTTCTCACATGATCTCTATTTTCATAGACCTTTCCAAGAGACCTGAGATTGTTGGTGATTGTTTGGAATCTTCCAAAAATCTGATCTATAGTTTCATGATCTGCCATCTTGAATAGCTCATACTGGTGAACCAGCATGCTTATCTTTGATTCCTTCACTTGTGAGGAACCTTCATGAGCTAGTGCAAGAGTATCCCAGATTTCTTTAGCTGTGTTGCAACTATGAACCTTGTCATGCTCAGATCTGGTGATAGCACACATGAGATAGTGCTTATCTTTCAAGTTTTGTTGATGTTGGTTTTTATGCTCTTGAGTCCATTCAGCTCTAGGCACTGCAGCTCCAACTTCACTCCTTGGCTCAATGTAGCCATTTTCTATTAGTTCCCAGATGTCAGCAGTATGTGCATCCAAGAATGCCATCATCCTCTTTTTCCAATAATCATAATCAGTTCCATCAAAGGGAGGAGGTCTGTTGATAGCTTGTCCTTCTGCATCCATGATTATAGGATCGTACTGCCTAAGCACTTGTTAGATGCTCAACCCTGTCAAGGCTGAGCTCTGATACCAACTGAAATTGGCACAGGCAAACACAAGAAGGGATGATTGAATTGTGTTTGTTAATTATTTTCGCATAAACCCTTTTGAACAACTTTTTCACAAGCAGAAGATAAAAAGATTAAGCACACAAGAAATCCTTTATAAAAGATCAACAAAATCAATTTCAAAACCCCACAGTTAGTATAAGAAAATAAATTGAAGGGTTTAGGGATAGAAAATTCACGCAAGAGATCTTATCCTGGTTCACTCTCTTCCAACAAAGAGCTACGTCTAGTCCCTTCGACTTGAAGGATTTTTCCATTATTTATCCAAACAAATTACACAACAAGTATTCAACACCTCTTCAGGCTACAAGTATTCATTTCTTACCAAGCCTCTTCAGGCTCTAACTCTATCACAGATATTTAAAGGTTGATATTCTTAACTCACTATGGGTGAGAATATGACAGTTTAAGATCAGTTGAATATTACAATAATATTCAAACTAAATGAATACAGACTTTTGCTCTTGAAAGAATGAAATAATAAGAGCTTGTCTACGCAAGAATTGTATTGGCAGAAGTTACGCTAGCAAAAGTTAATGTTCAATATCTGAGGACTTATACAGTGACCTTCTTCTGCTCTTGTAATTCTTCAACGGTTACTTTGAATAATCCTGTTTAGAGATAGCATTAAATGCATGATATTCGTTGTGACTGATAGCTTGATTTTGGCGAGTTGAAAAGTATCCTTGGTTATCAGAGAATCACAAAATGGAGGCTCACTGTTCTGAGCAATTGTACCTTAAAAGCTTTCTTTCCTCTTTTGTGTATAACCCATCTTTTTCTCAGCAAAAAGATGTCATTGTACAGATCGTTTTGAAATTCCAATTGTAATATTTGATTTTTGTATTTCCTTGATAGTACTATGAACTTTCTCAAATTGAAACAAGACATTAAATCAGATAAAGACAAATGTAAAGAACAAAAATTCATTTGAAATAAATAATTGCATTTGAAATAAATTCATTGTGGACCAAATTGCATTAAATATCATATTCAAGGTAGAAAACTTGTAGAACATATATAGTCGTCTACTTAGTTTTAAGAACGCATCTATACAAGAGTTTAATTTCTGCTCGTCCACTGATGTGGCAGAAGCGCTCGTCTAATAATGTGGTAGAAGCACTCGTCTACTAATATGGTAGAATCACTCGTCTACTAATATGGTAGAAGCACTCGTCTACTAAAGTCTTTGGACTTGCTAAGTCCTTAATGAGAAGCTCCGTCCAATGACGTGGCATATGGAGCTTGTCTACTAGATTACTTTGTGTGTTAGTTCTTTTTCTTAGCTAATTACTTCCGTCATTAATGTGGTAAGATAGACGCGCTTATTTTCAAGTATTTTGACTTGCTATACCTAACAAGTTATTTAGGTATTCATTTATAGCCTCGTCCACTTTTAGAAAACCAGTCTACTTATCAATTAAATTATAAACAGTTTAAATAACCTTTGGACGGGTAATTCTTTGCACGTGTCCAAGCATTGT